>WAAB01024454.1:637961-664599 GCA_013389865.1 Piaya cayana | reverse complement strand
AAGATGTCCCTGCCCATGGCACATGGACTGGAACTGGGTGATCTCTTAGGTCCTTTACAACCCAAACCATTCTATAATTCTATGTTTTTATGTTTCTATATGCTCTTGCTGGTTACCTGTTTTTCAATGCAGAGCTAACAAAGAAGCTACGTTTTTGCTGTCCAGATTGCTGTATTCTGAGCCTTGATTCAAATCCCACCACTTTTGATATTTTCTGACTTTATTGAGCTTTGAATGCAGTATTTCAAATGTTAACTCTAATTTCATCCTGAAGTGCTGGAGCTCTCTTTTGTTCTATTCACTTGTTTGCTCAAATTTCTGAAGCAGATCTCTTCTATCATATTCTTTTGCCTCTAAAATGACAATAATAATACTTCCCTTTTCTAAGATATTTTCTTGCATACTCTGACTACAAGTTGTAGCTATTGTATGGTTTTGCTGTTGTGAAGATAAGCGCTGATTAATAAAGAGGCAATGGTAATAGTACTTTTACCAAAACCTAAGATGTTTTCTTCAGAGACATCACCACTCAAGCTAATAAACATGATAGGAATATATAGGTTAGGTTACTGCATTGCCTGGAAGCCTCTTATTTGGGTATACTTTATTTTTTTAATTAAATAGTCACTTGCTTTCAAAGTGAAAATAAAGTAAAAATCTTGTACACATTATTTTCCTTTGCTTTCTTATTAACTGCAGTGTTTCCTGATAAGCATTGACCTGTAAATCTTTCCCTCTGCAAGAGAATTAAATAAAATATGAACTGCACATGATATATGCTATCTGTCCAATTCTACAAGGTGGTTAGTATGTTGATTTCTATTGGTTTTACTGCAAGTTCAAGCTGGAATGTTCCATACTTAGCACAAGTGTGCAAACAAGTCAGGACACTAAATTTCAGGAAAGTAGACTTCCCGCTTTTCAAGGAGTTACTTGGTAGGCCCCCCTGGGACATGGTCCTCTGAGACAAGGGAGAGGAACAGGGCTGGAAAATATTTAAGGAAGCTTTCCATAAAGCACAACAGCACTCAGTCACCATTTGTAGAAAATCAGGCAGGAAAGGGAGGAGACCAGCGTGGCTGAATTGAGACTTGCTGGTTAAACTAAAGAAGAGGGAAATGCACAGGCAGTGCAAGCAGGAACAGGTAACATGGGACTCCAAAGGGAGGTCTACTGCATGCCCGGGGCCTCAGTGAAGGACATCACTAAAAAACTTGCTTCCTTGGTGAAAGCCACAGATTATTACCCTCTGCTAGTATTTAAAATTGGAAGCAATGACAAACAGCACAGGAAGCTTAGAGCAATTAAGAGAAACTTCAGGGCTCTGGGGAAAATGATGGAGTTCTCTGAGACATAAGTAGTGTTTAGTTAGATTCCAACACTAAGGAATGAAGAGTAAGAGATCAAGAAGAATCTGTTGGTTAATTCCTGGCTCCAAACTTGTGTGAGGAGCAAAACTTTGGGTTCTTTGATCATAGACTGACCCACACACCTCCAGGCTTCCTCACTAGGAATGGGGCATGCTTGTCTTCTAAGAATACTAAAATCCTCACTAAAAATATAGCAGGGTTCTTGAACAGAGCTTTAAAGTAGATGTGAAAGGGGAGGGGAATGAAACCAGGCTAGTCAGGAGTGAGCCTGGAAATGGAACTCCAGTGCCTGAGAGATGGTGTGCTGGCAAGGACCACCAGTATATCACCACAGAGTGAGTGGGGGTAAGTACATCTGGTGATGGAAAGGGTGAAACTGGGCACTGAGGGGGCTGCATAATCCAAGGACTAGTCAATTGGGAATTAATACTATTCCTTTTATGAGAGCTGAGCATTCACCAGCCCAGATGAAGTGCATTTACACCAATGCATCCAGCATGGGCAATAAGCAGGAGGAATTGGAAGCTATTGTAGGGCAAGGAGACTAGGATGTAGTTGCCATCATGGAAAAGAGGTGGGATGACTTGTATAACTGGAGTGCAGCTATGGTGGGGTATAAAATCTTCAGGTGGGACAGGAAGGGTAGGAGAGGTGGTGGGGTAGCCCTCTGGTTTAGACAGTGCTTTGATACTCTCTAGCTCGATTCTTCAGTTGTGGAAGTGGTGAGACGCTGGAACATATTGCCAAGTGAAGATGTGAATGCCCCATCCCTGGAGATGTTCAAGGTCAGGAAGGATGGGGTATTGGACAGCCTGATCTAGTGGTATGTCCCTGCCCATGGCAGGAGGGTTGGAACTAGATGATCTTTAAGGTCCCTTCCAACCCTAACTATTCTATTATGCTGTGATTCTAATACAGATATTTAACTATTCCTAATTTTATCTGAAACTTCGTGGATCTTCTTCTCTTCTCTGGAGTTCCTTTCTCTTCCTCCTTTCAATTCTATCTTTTTGTGTGCAGCTTCAGATTAAGACATCTAAATATAGGTGCTTCTATGTCAATATCTACATGTAAGCTGTATATCTAAGCTTCCTTTGCAGTCAAGATACAGTCAATACAGAAATGGAGTTTAAAATGTTTCCCCTCGGGTGAATGCTAGAAGCCCCATTGACTGACTTCTTAAAGTCTTCATTTGTTTATAACTGAAATTTTAGTAGATGGTTCACAGAGATATATAAATTCATATGTCTTAGCATGGAGCTGTATTGCAGGTTATGGTCTCAGTTCCTTCACCAAAATGATATGAGATTCCCCCAGGTAATCTCAACTATCAGGTTCCTAAGTACTCACCTTTAAATCCTCTATATGATTCTTGCCATTACTATCTTTATTTATTTTACCAAGCTCAAAGGGAAATGGGTTTGCATATTTATGCATCACATGTCTTTCTTACAGCTCATCTTTCCTGTTTTCTTCATATGCATGTGCAGAAACAAGACTTCATAGAATCCACGTTGATCAGGAAGAGATTACTGACACTACCTGGGATTTTGTAACTCACCAGATCCATTCATCTGGTTCTAGAGGTCTGAATTCAAGAATGTTATTTTCTCTGTTAAAAAAAATGTATGCTCAGCAAGAAACCCAGGTTTCCAGAACCACACCGAGGTCTGAAGGTCTCAATACACGAAAGCATAGAACAAAAGGAGATTAAACATGTGGTCTCTACTCTTGTGGCATGGAGGCTTTCCCTTTTAAGTTTTATTCTCTACTATTTTCAGTACTAAATATATTTTTTAATCAGATGAAGCAGAAATAAATAATGGTAATCTAAGACACACACAGGTAAAATTCAGGTGTCTGCCATCAAAATTATTCATGGGCAAGAAAAGTTCAGCCTTTCTCTGAAGTGATCTAACCTCCTTAAAGTTGCACTTCATTAAGTTCTAGAATTGCTCTACTCTTGTCTGAATTTTAATAGAGGCAGAAATTTGGTAATCTTCTATACTCGTTCTCTATGTCGGGTTAATCCAGTGAATGATCTCAGAACACTGCAAACACAATGACAGATCCAGTTTCCACCTGCAAGAACAGTTTGGAACTCTTGTTATATTTTTATATAGTAATACCAATATAGACTACAGCTAATACAAGTTATATTTTTAAAATTCAGATTATTAAACCCTAGATAGCAGTGGTTTTACAAGAAAATTCTTCAAACAGATACTACGGTGGATCCTAGAGGACACATTTTTCTCAAAAATGCTGCTTCTGTAAGGGAGTACTGCCAGACAGGAAGAGCGTGGGGAAGGGTTAGGTTTTCTGAAAGTGGTACCTGAAACATAATTCTGTGAGATGAAGATGATGACTGTGTGTGTACAGTGTTTATGGCAATACTGCATGAGGAAAACATCATGCAGCATAAAGGTGTAGAGCATGGAGTAATGCCGTTTGATGCACAAGCTTCTTGTGCACTGTGCGGTGCACAAGACTTCCAAGGTAGTACAGAGTGGGTGGCATCGCCAATATTCAGGTTGATATGTACCCTATAAAACTAGGAAATCCCTTTCACATTCCACTGAAACTCTGCTCCCACCCTCACACTGTATACACCTTTTCTTATAACCTACGAAACATTCCTCACTGTTTTTCACTTTAGCTCAATGCATGTCACTGATCATATATTTACACTTAATAGTTAGATATAGAATTACTATACACTCTCAGTATTATTTCAAGATCTCCTCATAAGTCTGCACTCTGTTTGTTTTAATTTGATACGCTGTGTTCTCAGAGCACTTTTGTGAGCACACGTGACGAGTCATCAAATCAAATAAGGTTCATTTTCAATGTTCTGTGTGTTAGCATGACCACAGTAATGAGTTGATATGCTGAAATCTCAAATTAAAATTGTGGGGAAGATTGTGTTCTTCAGTCCACACTGATATACAAAGAACTTGTTTTATCTGTACCTTGACTGATATTTTGAAGGTACTCAGACAGAGGACTCATTATGTTAAACTGATTATCTAACACACTCTTATACACTTCATATAGTTCTTCTATTTGAAGTATTTATAATATAAATGACAACGTTTCCAGATTCTTGTATTTTGTTAAGAGCTCTGTGTCTGAAATATGGCAGACATTCACAGATACTACTAAATTGCTAACCAAGAGGAAGGAAAATATTTGTTGTTAACATGTCCAGTTTCGTGACTTAAATATTTGGTATAACAAACCACTACCAAGAGTTTTCTTTAAGAGTTTCATTGAAAAAAATACGTTCACACCTCAAAAATAAGATGAAAACACAGCTTAAAAAAGATGTAGACAGAAGTAAAAAAAGTAATATTGAGCTGTTTTTCAAGAATTATTAATGGAGATGCAAACCTGTATGTCTTACAAGAAGTTTAACCAAAGATTTAAAAAACGGTGGACTAGAAAACAGTAAAAGTTTCCTAACATGACTCTGCATGTGGCTCATTTAATCAGAAGACTCAAATCATCTTCTCCTAAAAAGTAGTTAATAGAACACTAGAGCATTTTATCTAGTACTTTGAAACGGAGTGGAATGCCTTAATTCCATACAGCAGTCTCTGTGGCTGTCCAGCCTTGACTAACTTCTGCTCCCTGTTCTAATATGGACAGCAGGAAGTTCTCTGGTCACTATTAATCGATGTAGATTCCTACACTGAACTTGCCAGTGCTGTGTTCGTAGTCCTCACGATGAAAGTACATAAATTAACCAATTTCTTCTTCAGACCCAAATTTCCTGTTCTTGTGAAACAGTGAACAAAATGTACTGATATAAAATAAATACATAAATAAATATTTAAATGGTTAAACAATGTCACATTTTCTTCCTCTTAATGGGTGACTAACTCTTTATGGTTCTTATGAAATAATATTTCTACACCATCCTTACTAGGAAGAAGATGACAGTCCTGCTTACTCAAATTCACCACTTCATTTTACAATAATCTTGTGAAGACAAATATGAATTAATATCAATTTGCCAGCAACCTGCCACTAAAATATATATTTAAGTATTTTTCTCAGGAAGTACACTTAACAACAGCTTGATTTTGTAGCATTACCACAGATTTTGAGAGGATATAAAGACATAAACATTCTGTTGTTTTTATAATTTATGTAAAACAATTTATTTCTGGGAACTGCAGTGCCAAGAGTGTCCATAGAGCAAGGTAATTAGGAGCACATATGTATACATGGCAAGTTGCTCTTTACAAGAAATTTCCTTTCACTCCTGGCACATGTATCTTATTTAGAAATTGTGTTACTAGCTAGTGCCATATTCCTGACAAATCGCTGGTGTCTGTGATACCACAAGGTTTTAATTTTTAATGGATACAGCAGACAAAATATTATACAATGTGTGATAAAAACTAGAGCACTACTCTTTGGAGGGATTCTTTTGTTTATTTGAATTCAGAAAGTATTTTCCAAATTTTAACAAGTACATTTACTTTTCTTCTGGACAAATATATGTTAAGAATTGTACAGAATCTGTTTGGATGATTAAAAATAATTCTCAATGAATAGACAAATAATGAACATAGCTTTAAAACTCTGTGACTACCTGAAAAAGGAGTCCAAACTGTAATGTTAAATCACCCCAAAGATTATGTTCCTTGCTTTCAAAAAACCCCAAGAGAATGGGCCTAATTCTGCCCTCTTTTGTCTCATGATTTTCCCATCACCCTCAAAGCCCTTATTCAAGGAAAGTGAAGCCGGAATTTTATTTTTTATTTCTTCTTTTAAATTCTTCAGTATTTAATTCACATCTTGTATCTGTTGTATGTCAAGATTTCTTCTCTGTCTAGGCAATGTGAAAAAGGGGAAATAAAAAATGAAAAAAATAGTAAAACTATACACTTCTTTTTCTACCAGTAATCTAATCCAAAATCATTAGCAATTTCTTGGAAGAACAATACTGTAGTCTTAAAGAGTTTTGCTTTCATTTATTTTTTTCAAAATACCTCTGTACCATCATCATAACAAACCACCAATTGTATCAATCTTTGTATGGATCTTTGCAAACATTGAGTCTATTTCTTCCTTGCTATTTAAAACAAAATATACTACACACTCTGATTGATAGACTTTGCACAGCTAAATATGACTGCAACAAATATATAAATAAAGAACTGAGAACACTATGTTTTGAAATGTTGCACTCCTCCAGACATTATAGCCATCTTTCTTCATTTGTTTATCACTAAGTATAGCCCTTCATACCCATTTAAAGTACCCTTTCATCTCCCTTCCCAAAATAGCTCATTAAGCTCATTAACAATGTAAAATTACAATATAATTCTCTCAATCATAATCACAAAGTGAAGAGCAAAATTAAAACTTAAATTGCAAAACTGAAAGGTGCAATGAACAAATTATTCCTAAATTCTCCTAAACCAGGCTTTTATCTTCTGTTCAGCTGTGTGTTTACTGCAGAGAATTGCTTTCATTCTTCCCATAGAAAAGGAATAAAAGATTGTCATCCATGTGTGCCTTTCCTATATTTTACATTTTTAAGATATCATACTTTTTTGTTTGTAGAACTGGGGATATTTGGTATGGAGTTGCTTGCCTACCCTTCAGAAATTTAATGTCAGTGCTTTTCTACAAATTAAAGTTATTCATTAAGGAAATTTTATCCAATCCATTGAGCACACAAAGACTTTTCAGTAGTAATGTACTTGATATTTATGCATTTATTTCTACGTAAAATACACTGAAACAACTTCCTTAAAATGGATATTATCGTATGATGTGCATTTGAAACAGTGCTAAATTAACAAAATCTCAGAGGAATCCCATGGGATAATCTAATGTTCAATGATGGATTACTTCTGATGATAGTTAGCAAAAAAATCACATTTATAATGGGACTTGTTATGTGATAAGAAAGTTAGCTATGGCACTACAATATTGGGCACCATGATATGTAGTTAAAATTGTAAAAGTCTTGAGCAAATTTTACCAATAAAGCATTTAGCATCTCATCAATATTTTCATCATCAGATTCTTCCTAACACTGAATTGTATAACTGAAAAATCCAATGCAGAGAATCTGACTTAAATGTACATCTGGAATATACAAATAAAGTTACAGCACTTTTGCAGCTCCTGAAATATAGCATTACTGAAGTGAAAGACATAGCAAACACTTGGGGCTTGGCTGTTTTAAATCATTTAGAGAATGAAATACACTGTTCCATTACATGTATCTGGTCTAGTTTTAACTTCAGCCATCATTTGTACTAGTGTCCAAACATGTATATTTGACACTAAGTTATGATTCTACATTTAACTGTGTCCAAGTGATGGAAGCCTCTGTTCAGTCAGAGAAACAATTGCCTATGAACTGAACAAAGCTATTCGGTACATTTTATTGCTGGAATGGTAAGAATTTACTGAAGTCGTTAGAGATGCCTACAATTTAACTAAATGTGACATGGTTGCTCTACTAACTGCCTGAATTTGAAAGAGGTTGAAAAGTATATAATGAACTTCTATCAGCACTGCTATGTATCCTTTATAGTAATTCCCTTTCTAGATATGGGTGATGTTTTACCATGCTTCTAAATTATGCTGTTATTTACACAAGAACACTTTAGTAGTAATAATAATAATATTTCATGCCACAGGAGTCATACTTTTGGGGGGTTCTGGGAATTACTTATCAGAGAATACGATCTTTGTAGGAGTAAGAACAGTCTAGAGTGTTATGCTAGGCACATGAGGCTAGGGGTGAAAAGATATTTAAACATAGGTTAGCTAATAGCCTTTTTTTTTGTTAGTTTATACTGTAAACACTGGTTTGTAGTTTCAAATACCTTAACACTGTTGATTGTCTAACCCAAGATCTTCAGAAATTAGGTTCAATAATACAGATACTATTCTATTGTTCACGGCATATGACAAATTGTAGTCAAACTAAAAGATTTTCTCTTTAAACTGAGATTTCTGTTCAGTTTGTTACAACTGAGAATCCTTTCCTTTTCTGTTCTCAAAGGTTCTTTAAATCTTTTAAGTAGTAGTTCTATCATAATATCCTGGAAAGTATTAGTCAGAGAAGGGTACATTTCTAGGAAAAATGAGGAGATAGGGAAGATAAGACAAAAAATTACAGTTGGATTTTTGAAAACTTCTTGTTTTCAAAATTGCCAGGTCATACCTGAACATTTTCTGTCAGCATAACATCTACTGAGATCTGTCTTCAAATATTTAAAACAGATTTTTGTATGTTTTCTTTCCCTTCTTCATAGTTACATACCACCTTACTCTTGATAGACATTAATCAGAGTGTTTACCTTTAAAAGAAATTAAGTTGTGAATTCTGGGCTGAAGGAAAGCATTACAGTTTCTCTTTATGTATATGAACAATGGTGAAGCAAAATATCCACTACAGATAAAAAACAGTCCATTAATAACAGTAACACAGAGCACTTTTATGAGATTTACTATTGGCAAAGTAATTAAACAATAAACAATTAATCTTCTGTAGTTGGTCAGTGTAATCCATTCATTATCTAATGGATCTCAAATCTTTAATGCAGTACCAAAGTTTCTAACAATATACCTGAGACTACCATTTGCAGCAGAAACTCTCATTTCAGTGATCGTTACAGTGACTGAACAGAAACGAGTGAGGACAATTGCTTGGAGCTAGACTGTGTAAAGTTTTACTTGAAGTGATTTCAACCCCTAAAGCAACAAGTACCTGATCTTCACAAAAACTCTTATCATAACAGCAAAGTTAATAATAATGAAAGTAAAGGGAATCTCCAAAATAAAACTCTGGGTTGCTATATTTTAAAAAAAAAAAGTGTAATTACTCTCTACTTCTAAAAATCCCTATAAAATGGTATTCAGGATGCCAACTTATCACCAGAAGATTTTTAAAACAATGGCATGGAAACTTTATTAGAGAGGGTATTGCCATGCTCCCATGATTCCCACAGTAATTTTCACTTTATTATGTGACCTGAATATAAATGTACAGTTTTTTGATGAACTGGCTCTAGAGCAAGCCAAGGGGAAATTGCATTATAAATGCTAATCTTGATCATTTCTGTGGCCTTCACAACATTCTTCTTTTCTTTGTACACAGAAGCATTTTCCAGCCATAGTCTTCTGAATTGGAGTAAAGGAATATGGAGTGAGGTTTCAACATCCTAACTTTAGCCCTCTAAGTTGTGAAGACTGTCTCTCAGTGATCCCTGTTTAGTCTTGGAGAAAAAATAGATGGTATGGGTATCTAGCCAGGATTCAGTGAGGTACCTGAAGTCCATTGTGATGCCATCTGTTCTGCCTGCCCAAGGTCACTATTCTAGATCAGCAGGCAGGGCTCAGATGACATACCTCCTCAGCCTTTAATATGGCATTTCCTTATTGTTTAGGGAAGCGAATGCTTTATATTCCATGCCTCCTGGCAGATGGTGAACCTCTTGTGCACCAAAGAGGTAGAGGAATGCCTCCTTGGGTGCACCAGCATGAGTTTCATATAAGTTTTCTAACACTTCAGTGAAAGAAGCTGATCCCCTTACCATATATTGTTCACAACTGCATATGCAGTATCTTGATTTTCATTTTTAAAAACAACTTTAGCTCTGTATTTTTTTTTATTAATGTTAATGGTTTTTGTGGTCTTACAATTAAGGGTAATTCTAATCATTTACCTAGCTGTCAGAGTATGCATTATCTCCTAATATAATGTCCCCAAATGCAGTGAGCTCGTCTTTTATTCTCTTATGCAATTATTTCCAAATATTTTGGCTACTTCACCTCTCTGGTCAATGTATTCCCTCAGTGTTTCAGGGAAAAACATCCAACTCAGTTATTTATTTAGCTGGAGTTTTACATAGGGAGGAGGCAATGTATTCCTTAGCTGCATTCCTTAGTTTATGCTCATTACCACTCAGAGCCAGTCTAGGCATCTCAGAATGATCAGCATACTTTGTCCAGATCAACAAACCACTTAAATCTCAGCTGCTAACAGCTGCTAACCTCTGAGCTGCTAACATCTCTCATAGTATTCAGTAGCTCAGGCCTGAAAAGGTAGAAAACATTATCAGAAGTGGAGGTCTGTAATTCTAATAACTTGGATCCCTCAATAAAAAACCTGCAACTTTTACATAGCTTTTACATGCAAACCAGATCCACTATATATCTAGGGATGAAAATCTCTGATGTTAAGGTTATTTAGATGTCACTAAAAATATTGTTATCTAAAGAAGGGAATAAGTATTTTGTGCTAGTTTTTACTGTTTGTAGTAACATAATAGTGATATTAATAAAAAATGCACAAAACCCCTGTAGCACCTTATGTACTTTCCATTGAATCAGTCACCTCCTCTGTTAGCAGATTACTTATTCTTTATCATGTTATAATAGACAAATGCATCTTGTTGCAATCTTTTCAATATTTCTTTTCTTGAGTCATTTTGATAAGGGTTTCTAATAATCTTACTATTAAAATCAATCACAGAATCATAGAATCACTAGGTTGGAAAAGAATCCCAGGATCATCAGTCCAACCATTCCTACCAAACACTAAACAATGCCCCTCAGCACCTCATCCACCTGTGCCTTAAACACCTCCAGGGATGGTGACTCAATCACCTCCCTGGGCAGCCTGTTCCAGTGTCCAATGAACCTTTCTGTGAAATTTTTTTTCTGATGTCCAGACTGAACCTACCCCAGCAGAGCTTGAGGCTATTACCCCTTGTCCCCTGTCCCCTGTCACTTGGGAGAAGAGGCCAGCTCCTTCCTCTCTACAACCTCCTTCCAGGTAGTTGTAGAGAGCAATGAGGTCTCGTCTCAACCTCCTCCAGGTTAAACAACCTCAAGTCCCTCAGCTGCTCCCTGTAAGACTTGTTCTCCAGCCCCTTCACCAGCTTCATTGCTCTTCTCTGGACTAGCTACAGAGTCTCAACATCCTTCTTGCGGTGAGGGGCCCAGAACTGAACACAGTATTCGAGGTGCAGTCTCACCAGTACCGAGTACAGAGGGAGAATAACTTCCCTGGACCTGCTGGTTATGCCATTTCTGATACGTGCTAAGATGCCATTGGTCTTCTTGGCCACCTGGTCACACTGCTGGCTCATGTTCAGCTGGCTGTCAGCCAACACCCCCAGGTCTTTCTCCTCCAGGCATCTTTTGAGCTGCTCTTCCCCTAGTCTGTAGCTCTGCATAGGATTGTCATACTCCAAGTGCGGGTCCCAGCATTTTGCCTTGTTAAACCTCATGCCATTGGTCTCAGCCCAGGGGTCCAGCCTGTTCAGATCCCTTTGCAGAGCCTCCCTACCCTCCAGCAGATTGACATTTCCTCCCAGCTTATTGTGATCCGCCAACTTGCTAAGGGTGGTCTCAATGCCTTCATCCAGGTCATTGATACAGACATTCAATAGGGCTGGACCCAGCACTGAACCCTAGGGGACAATCATGTGGGATTCAGTTGTTACCTACGCTAAGACAACTTGTAGCATCCAAAATAAGTATTCAAGGCATTCATGTAAGATGGCAAATAAAATAGAATATCTATAGGATATCTATGCCCTTTGGAGCAGTAACTGGAGTCCTGGTGGAACAAGCTGAGATGTCCCAAAAGACATCAGAATTGGGCTTAGATTTCTGTTAACTAACAAATATTAAAGATACTTCTATAATTCTGTCTGAAACCATTTTGCATCTTTAGCATTTACTTTCTGAAGATAGTATTGATGTACATGAGAGAGATTGCTTCCCACTCTGTTGGAATCAAGTTTAACATCAACCAGTGGCAAGCTATTTATATTTAGAGATGAATAAGGGGCCAAAGCTATTTAGACAAAGGACAGAGTGTATTTTTTTCCTCTCTTCCCATGCATTCTGGTGACATATCACAGAAATGGTGTATAATCTGATTTACAAGACCTGCATATGTATAAATCAAATGTGTTTGGTAGTTTCTAAGACTACTTAGCTGCTTACACTTTCACATACTCAAAACATCTTCTTTGGCCAACAAAATAAGTTTGACCGAGCCAATATTATACCTCCCCTTGTTCACTCAAAGATGCTGTTAGGCCTTTTATTCATTATGTTGCTCTTGCTTTCTGCTTTGTCATCTGCTGCTTTCCTCTACTATCATTTATACCCCTGAGAGCTTATTGATTTATGTACTTATATAATTATAATATAGTTTACAGTCCAGAGGTTAACCTTTACTCCTTATATGGTCTGTATGAACAGAATTAGAAACCGAGATGACTGTATCTGATCCTGGTTATTATTCAACCTGATGACACTTTCAGTGAAAATGTAATTTATAAATGTATTTTTGTCTGCATGTTCCATTTAATTATTTATAAATTTGAATGCTTAAAAAAACTTTAGCTTTTAGGTTTCATGGCTGTTTCACAAATAATAATTAAAGAAAGGTCATTCAATTTTCTCACACCCCTATGAATCCAATGTAACCACTTTTGAAACTAGCAGATATGCTTGTCTACAATTGACTGTCACATTTACATTTTAGATTTCAGAGTTTCATTTTTACAACCTCGTATAGCAACACTGTTTTACTCAGTGAAACAATATCTACATTTTTTTCCTTTCCCCTTTCTTCCCTCCTCCTTTAGGTTTTTTATTTTTCTTTTCTTTCTTCCACTTGCTTTTTCCATGTTATTCAACCTAATAATTTCTCTTTGTTTCAATTCTGTCGCATCAAGTTTTAAATTCAAGAACATCATTCATCCAGATTTCAGGCTACTACAGTTCCTCTGGAAATGCTGCATAGGACAGAGGATGATTTTCAAATAAAACATGAGATACTGTGATTAAGCCAAAGCACATGATTCAGACAGCTGGCCTTGCATAATGAAAGGATGCCTCCCTAGAACACACACAAAACTAGTCTGTAAGATCCCTCAAACTTTTTTCCAGGCCTACGGGTTTATTTGTTCTGTGGGATGCATCAAAAGAAGTGTGACCAGCAGGACAAGGGAGGGGATTCTGCCTCTACATTCTGAAGGATACAGAGACATCTTAAAGGGGGCCTACAGGAGGTTGAAAGGAGGTTGTAGAGAGCAGGGAGCTGGTCTCTTCTCCCAAGTGACAGAGGACAGGACAAGAGGAAGTGGTCTCAAGCTCTGCCAGGGGAGGTTCAGGTTGGACATTAGGAAAAATATTTTCACGCAAATGGTCATTGGCTACTGGAACAGGCTGCCCTGGGAGGTGGTTGAGTCACCATCCCTGGAGGTGTTTAAAGGATGGTTGGATGAGATGCTGAGGGTCATGGTTTAGTGATTGACAGGAATGGTTGGGCTCGATGACCCCGTGGGTCTTTTCCAAAATAGTGATTCTATGATTCTATGATACAGGACAGCCAAGGAGATGCTGTTTGTCATGGAGTGCAGGGATAGGACAAGTGGAAGGAGTTTTAAACTGAAATAGGGAAGATTAAGATTAGATATTAAGACCCTTTTTACTATTAGGGTCATGAGGCACTGCAACAGATTGCCCAGAGAAATTCTGGATGCCTGTTCCCTGGAGATGTTCGAGGCTTTGAGTAACCTGATCTAGTGGAAAGTGTCCCTGCTATTCTATGATTTTCTATAAGTTAAGGAGTAAGAATGTTCCCAGAATAAAATGTTGGGCAACTTTTGAAAAACTGAGCACTTTTAGTAATATTTTACAAAGCTCAACTACTGTGTTTTGACCATCTCTTACTTAACATAAGGTTCATGTCACTAGAGGTGTTTCTCTACTAGTTTCAATTTCAAGTTCCAAGCAGTGTCCTCTCATTTTACAACTTCTGAAATAAAAACTTATTAACCACTTCATGGTTGCTGAGTGTTAAACTTGCAGCTTAAAATACATTTTCAACTAGAAGTTTAATATATTTTCAGGTGTCTAAAAATATTTGTAACTTAGAATTACACAGAGCTCAGTCACTGACAGAATAACGTATTTTTTTAACTCCATCAGTTTCAGTCATTTGAGAACATTATCAAAATAATATTAATTGAGAGTATTCTGGCAGTATTTTATGATTATGTCACTTGTTATATTCACTTAACATTTCTGTTAGCTAAGAGAAAAAAGAGTTTTTCTTACTGTGGACTATTTTGAATTAATTTAATACCTTAATGATACTGCTAAACAGTTCCATCAAGACAGTTAAAATATATTGTAGTTAAGAAAAAAACCTGAATATTTTTCAAAATTTAATTGAAAAAAGGAGCTATGGTACCTTTTTTATGAAGCCTTTCAAGTTTCTTGTAGCCATCCGCCTAACACCACAAAATGTGTCTGTTTATTTGTGTCTTTATGATAATGTTAACAGTTTCAGGATCTTCAGTGTTGATGCATCTAGCCAGTTATCAAGGCTAAAACAGTCTTCCCATTCAAGTAAAATATCTAATATTTTTGCTAATTTGAACAGGAGGTCAGTGAGATCATGGACCCATTTAAGTTCACTGAAGATTTTCCTGTTAAAGCCACATTCAAATTATACTATGACATTAAATACAAATCCTCTAAAATACTATAATATAGTAATATAGTCATTAAAAATCTCAAAAAAAATACATAGGGTAAGTGAACCAAGCAACCACTGTGCCCCTAGCTTGTGTTTTGACCATGTAGTAACTGTTATTCAGAGATGGATCTCCCAGTTATGAGAGAGACTGTATATGTTGAGAGAATAACACCACGTGTGAACTGAAGATACAACATCATAAGATTAGCTGGTGTTCACCAACGTGACAATCTGTTTCTAATGGAACACCTAGATTAGGAAATGCAATTTGCTTAGGTTTATGTACTTCTTGACAGTATACGACTGCCTTACCTGAAAGATGTAATTGATGTAATTGTTTTTGTTACTCTGTTTCATGCCCAATATAATTTTCAAGCAGAAGAGGGATAAGACTGAAACAGATTAAGTCTTCTTGTGCTAAAATAGCACACTTAAAGACATATTTTTCCATTCCTACCACTGTATAAATAAAATGTGTAGAGCACATGACAATAATCAATACCTAGATGCATTAACTCATAAAATTAGCTCCAGCACTGGAATATTTCACACATCTTTGTATGTACCTATGTGTGTAGTATATAACTGCATATATGCATAAATAATATATAGGTATATATTGTAATTATATGCAGGAAAATCATAAAGTTATTTTCTATTATGGAAGTATACTGATGAGAGGCATTGAAATACAAATAAATACAAATTCCTACCTGTACTCAATTCTTCGCAAACAAAAAAAGATGCAGAAGGCAATTTCTATAATTTCATGCAACAACAATATTGTAATGAGCTTTCACATTTTATGTATCTGCCGCTGAAAATGGAATAGATTAATGAACAAAGATCATTTTAAAAGTGGTGTTTTGGAAAGAAACTTCTACAAAATATCATTGAGGATCTTCTGGAATTCTGTTGCATGGAAAAAAATTGCATTGTCTAAGGTTGGGAGGATTTTAAAATTGTGTGCATTGCACTACACTTAGAGAAAAATGTAATGTGATATAAAATACCTGTTTATATGCATATTTCAAATCTGAAATAAATGTCATTAAATCTCAGCTCTGTTGCCTATAAAAACTGTTCCTTACTCTGATTTAAATCTGAAGTACACAAATATTAACAAAAATAGTTTACCTTCATAATGTAACTCAAAACTGATTTGTGTGTTAAAAGAAGGCTGTTTTTCCTCAAAAGTACATTCTTAAATAAGAGACAGTTGGAAATAAAAGGCAAACTGCACCTTGAAGTGAAAGAACAGGAGCAGATGTCCTTTAGCTGTGTGTTTTATTGATTTATAAACACTCAGTCAGGCTACCTCATCTCTGCAGAGTAATTTAGATATGGGAAAATATCTGTGAAATATATTGATTGCATTATTGATTGAAAAGCCAATTGCTGTTGCACTCCTGTTTTACCATTTAAGTCCTGACACATTTTGACATATGAGCCAGCTGCGACTACTGCCTCGATACTGCAATGAGATAATGTGAAAGCTGTCATAACCACTTCTGTGTCAGCCACAAGAATTTACAGTGTACTAGCGCTGCTATTTACCTTGTTCCTTAACCACCTGAATAATTAGGGTTTGTTAAAGCTTTTGCTGTTGCACATTTGGTTTATATATGTGCTGGTTTTATGTTTCCTTTCATACTGGATTGATACATCACGAACAAAAGAAATGTAGAAAACAGGCTGTTATTATTCAAAGCTTATACACGTGGGGATGATTGTTTCTGCTCAAATATTTTTCTCCTCTCCATGAGGAATTTGGATTTTAGAGCATTTCACAGGGGAATTCTCACTTGTTTCCACATCAGTTTACACTCAGCAGCAATAAATCAAAGGAGGACAGGAAAAAATCCCCTACAGCCTATTAACAACACTGCTATTTATTATGAAATTTTAAACTGTGGGAAATACAATGAAAGAAAAAAAATATGGCAGTTTGTTTATTATTTTATTATAAGTACTTTTATAATTATCTATCAATCTGCAGATGAAATTAAAATGGATAAATATAATAAAAAGACTTTTTGAGTCCTAATATGTAATGGTAAATAGAAGATCCCTCATAAAACATGTCCTTTAAGAACAAAAGAAAAGTTCTCTTTACTAGTTCCACATTTGAACATGGCACAGAGTGAATTATACTCTTTATTCACCTTCATTCCTATTCTTATTAGTGAAATGATAAGGCATCTTCATAGCAACTTAAGCTCATTTCTTTGACAATATGGTCAATATGGAATTTTTTTCCTAAGGATACTGATTATATAGTTTGTTTATGGCATCTCTTGTTCATTTTCATCTATTTATTTCATGATCTTTTCACCAGGTCCAGACTTTTAAGTGTAATCTATGTGGGACTTCTATTCTGTGCCCTGACAGAATGACATTGATTGCAATGGATTTTGTACATACTCTGGGTGGTAACTGGGTGGATCACAAAGTAGGACTGGATTCTAGCTTGCATATTTTTCGTCACAATACTTGTCATTCTCCCCAGAGTATAATATGAACTATAAACAGTTTCTAAACCTCCTGTTTAGATGGACTCTGGACTCTTTTTTTAAATGAAGTGCCTATTTTTGTATCAGACAATGGGGTATGTCCAAATATGCTATTCCATACTTTCTCTAAATGAAATATGTGACATATTTTCTTATTTCAATTTGAATAATCATATGAAAATTACTTACAGTTCCAGAATTGTACTGATTACTTATCATGTGGAAATGACACATATGATGAGGTCTTGTGCTTTCACTTGAAATTAATGTTGGTCATTGGATTACATGATGGGTAGCCATATATTCCATATTGAAGAGCAAGCACGTGGATGGAAAACCTCTTTTACAAAGCAATGAAAACTTAAACAATACTGAGAAGTAATATTTGGATTTTTTTCCTGAGTGAAATTTTATTAATTATCAGGTTGAAGAAAAATATAACTAGAATACTGAGATTTTTCAGTTACTGCAATTTGACATTATTAATCAAAATACATTTACAACTTAGATTTCTCTTTGCTTTACAACGTTAAGTAAAATGATAACTCAACATCAAGGAAGAGTTATGAATGTTGCCTACTAAATTCATAGGTTTTGACTTTTTATTTTCGGTATTTGAGTTTGGACATTGTTTTGCACCTCGAATACTGTGTTCAGTTCTGGACCTCTCACCACAAGAAGGATGTTGAGGCCATTGAGAGAGTCCAGAGAAGAGTGACAAAGCTGGTGAAGGGGCTGGAGAACAAGTCTTATGAGGAGCGACTGAGAGAGCTGAGGTTGTTTAGCCTGGAGAAGAGGAGGCTGAGGGGAGACCTTATTGCTCTCTACAACTACCTGAAGGGAGGTTGTGGAAACGAGGGAGTTGGACTCTCCTCCCAAGTGACAGGGGACAGGACAAGAGGGAATGGCCTCAAGTTCCACCAGCAGAGGTTCAGGCTTGACACAAGTTAATAATTCTTCACTGGAAGGGTCATTAGGCAATGGAACGGTCTGCCCAGGGAGGTTGTTGATTCACCTTCCCTGGAGGTGTTTAAGGTGTGGGTGGATGAGGTGCTGAGGGGCATGGTTTAGAGATTGGTGGGAATGGTTGGACTCAGTGATCCTGGGGGTCTCTTCCAACCTGGTGATTCTATGATTCTATTATCCCAGCCTGACACTGTACATGCAATAACTTTTTTTCTCTTATGCTAGCTGGTAAGAACATGCTAGAATTTCCCTTCTAGTGCAATAATTAAAAGGGAAGCAAAGTTCAGCATCTGTAAGATGAATTTCTGAGTTCACAGTAGTTTACTTGTAAAGTAGAAGAAAGCAGACTTTGGAGGAAGTTTTACAGGAAGAAACTATAACATGACAAAGTCATGAGGTGCTGTAGGTTTGTTTGGAACTAAACAGATACTGGGATCCCACACACTGCCAGCTTTGGGAAAGGGGTCGTAGAGTTATAGAATCATAGAACCATGAGATCATGGAATGTTTCGAGTTGGAAGGGACCTTAAAGATCATCAATTCCAACCACCCTGCCATGGGCAGGGACACCTTCCACTAGATCAGGATAAGTCATTGTAAATGATATAAGCTAATATGAATCAGAAAAGACAGTATTGCATGTACCTCACAATATCCTTCTCTCTAAATTGGAGAAATACAAATTTGATGGGTCTACTCTTTTGTGGATAGGGAATTGGCTGGGTGTTTGCATCCAGAGGTTAGTGGTCAACAGTTTGATGTCCAAATGCAGATCAGTGATGGATGATGACCCTCAGTGGTCTGTACTGTGACCGATGCTATTTAATACCTGCATCAACTATATATGCAGTAAGATCCAGTGCACTCCCAGAATGCTGCAGATGATGCCAAGGTAAGTGGTGCAGTTGACACATCAGAAGTCCAAAATATCGTCTAGAGGAACTTGGACGAGCTGGAGAAGTGGGTCTGTATGAGCCTCATGAGATTCAACAAGGCCAAATGTAAGGTCCTACACCTGGGTCAGGGCAATCTTCAATTTCAGTAGAGACTAGGGAATGATCTGATTGAGAGCAGCCCTACACAGAAAGGCTTCACGGTACTAGTGGTTGAAAAGGTCAGCATGAACCAGCAGTGTGTACTTGCAGACCAGATGACCAGTAATATCCTAGGCTGCATCAAAAGAAGCATGGCCAGCAGGTCGAGTGAGGTTGTTCTGCCACTTTACTCAGCTCTTGTGAGACCTCATCGGGAGCACTGCACTTAGTACTGGGGTCCTTAGCACAGGAAGGACATGATGCTGTTAGAGTGGGTCCAGAGGAGGGCCGCAAAAATGATCTGAGAGCTGGAGCACCAAACCTATGAGGACAGTCAGAGAGCTGGGGTTGTTCAACCTGGAGGAAAGAAGGCTGTGAGGAGATCTTATAGTAGCCTTCTAGAACATAAAAGGAAAAGAAAGGAGGGGCTTTTTATCAGGGAGTGTAGTGATTTAGACTGGATATAAGGAAAAAAATGTTTACAATTCAGGTGGTGAAATACTGGAACAGGTTGCCCAGGGAGGTAGTGGAGGCATCATCCCTGGTCACGTCGGATGGGGCTCTGGGAAACTTAATCTAGTTACAGATGTCCTCACTCCTGCAGGGCGGTTGGTCTAGATAATCTGTAAATGTCCTTTCCAACCCAAGCATTCTATGATTCTCTGTCACAGCATCTTTCTCTCTGAAGGATCTTCTGAGTGTATCCTGGTGTTTCAAACAGCATTATTTCTTCCTTTCCACTGTTAATGTGGGGATTTCATCATGAAAGGCACCTCCAGAAAGTAAATCAGATATTATGCGGACTGAGAATTCTTTTCAGATGCTACTTTTTCACTTCCCGTTTCTCCTTTTATCAATAGAAATTGTCTAGTATAGCTCTTTCACTATGTTAGGCATCTAATTTAGGTGGCAGGAATTCAGACCCACATGTCCACAAATAGTACAAGTTTTGTCATTGGGAATTGGATGTAAAAAAACTGAGAATAAGAAAAGTCTCTTGACAAGCTGAATTCATGTATGAACAAGGAGTCAATTGTACTTCAGAGATGTATTTCTAAGGCACATTACCTCTTGGGATGATGCAACCTACACACTATTTCTTGCTGAAGGCTGTGCCTAGAGGAACAATCTAGTCCTGAGGGACTGAACATAATCTAAGTTCCAACAGTCATATTGTAGCCTGATTCCCAAAACCTTTACACCAGCTCTACAGCTTTCAATGGATTGTATTTATCGTCATGGTAAAATTTTTTTATTTGGGTAACAATGATAGTACATTATTGTTTGCTACCACAGAATTATTTGCGGAATAATTGGTATATGATTTTTTTAAAAGAATATAGTATATATATTATAGTAAATACATATATTTAAAGACCAGAATGCTTTAAAAATTGTGTATTCTTTCATGCAAGAAAAACTTCACACTATTACCAGGTCAGCTAAGCAGGAAGACACAGGATGTGTAGGAATATACACATTCATATCCATGTAACAAAAAATATAAGTATAGAAACATAGCTGAGAATCTATATGAAGAAGTAATATAGACAGTTAATACCAATTTATTCAGGGATCTCAAAGGATATTACCATAGGATGAAATACTACTTCCAACATCTCTTTTGGGTTTTGTACACAAACACAGACGCACAAGCTTGAAAAACTAGGGGACCATCTTGAAGGTACACTAATACATCTAATTTCTGATAAAGAATAAGATTTTTTCATACGTAGCCATAGAGATGTGAGCAATCCTCCTTTTCACAGGTTAAATTGCACATGTATCTATATATATCCTTTTTTTTTCAAATACAGATTTGCTCCTCCTTTGCTTGAACAGAACAATTTAAAGGGGGAAAGAAGGCTGTGACATCCTTCACCAAAGAATAATCATGCTTTCTGGAAAAACTTGCAATAGCTGGCGGAGATGGAAGATCAGAGATGGGAAGACAATTTATTGCAAAAGTTGCAGTCTCTCAATTTCTCGCTCTTATGTTGAAATAAGAAAACATCCATTCTTCATAAATGTCTTTCAAAAGTTATTACAATAGAACCTCACCTATTAGGATTGAAATAGTCTGCGCAGAAAAGTGATAAAGGCTCAACATCTGTAGCTGTTTTAAATCATATTGATCAAGAATACTCAAAGCTGATATATGAAAATCAAATTTTCTATCTATTCTGTATGGTCCAAAACTTTTGTCTCTTGTGGATGGAGCATCAAGTTCCCTGAATGTTGATGTTGAATGAAAGCTCATTTATTTTCATTATTATAGGAGGTGACAAACTACTAGATGTAGCATATTTTTGAGGGAAAATTCTGTTTTATTTTACTTTCATCCTACAAATAAATATTTCCACAATCATTTCATAAACACCAGTATAGAATCATAGAACGGTTTGAGTAGGGAGGGACTTAAGAGATCATCGAATTCTAACTCCCTGCTGTGGGCAGGGTCACCTCCCACTAGATCAGCTGCTCAAGGCCAACCTGGCTTTGAACACTCCCAGGGATGGGGCATGCACAACTTCCCTGGGCAACCTGTCCTAGAGCCTACCACCCTCATCATGAAAGATTTCCTACTTAAGTCTATTATAAAGCTTCCCTTCTTCAATTTATAGCCCTTCGTCCTGTCACTACAAGCCTTTGTAAAAAGTCCCTCCCCAGCTTTTTGTAGGCCCCTTTCAGGTACTGGAAGGTTGCTATAAGGTCTCCCCAGAGCCTTCTTTTCTCCAGGTTGAACAAGGCCAACTCTCTCAGCCTGCCCTCACACCAGAAATGTTCCAGCCCCTTGATCATCTTTGTAGCTGTCCAACTCTCCCACTTCCTTCCTATGTTGAGGATTCCAGAAACGGACACAATACTCCAGGTGAGGTCTCACAAGAGAGGCACAGAGGAGCAGAATCATCTCCCTCAACCTGCTGGTCACGCTTCTTTTGATGCAGCCCAGGATACAATTGGTCTTCTGGGCTGCAAGCACACACTCCCTGCTCATGGAATTATAGAATCACTAGGTTGGAAAGGACCCACTGGATCATAGAGTCCAACCATTCCCATCAATCACTAAACCATGTCAAGCTTCTGATCAATCAGCACCTCCAAGTCCTTCTCTGCAGGGCAGCTGTCAATCACATCATCCCCCAGTCTGTATTGAAATCACAGATTGCCCCAACCCAGGTTTAGGACTTTGCACTTGGCCTTGTTGAACCTCATGAGATTCACACAGGCTCACTTCTCCAGCTTGTCCAGGCCACTTGGGATGACATTCTATCCGTCTGGTGTGTCAACTGCACCACTCAGCTTGGTGTCATCTGTAAACCAGCCAAGGCTGCACTCAAACAGCATATTAACAGCACTGGTCCCAGTAGAGACCCCTGAGGGACACCACTTGTCACAGATGACATCTGGACATCGAGCCTTTGACTACTTTCTGAGCACAACTATCCAACCAATTTCTTATTCACCAAACAGATAGATCCCATCCTCTGGTTTTCCCGTGTCCACTTCTTTGCTTACTGCCTCATAGAAAGCCACTGGGTTGGTCAGGCTGGACTTCAGCTTGGTGAAGTTGTGCTGGCTGCTACTAATCACCTCCCTGTCCTCCATGTGCTTTAGTGTAGATTCTAGGAGGATCTGTTCCATGATCTTCCCAGACACAGAGTATACTTAACTTGCTGCTTTTTCACTCACATTCATATCCTTCTCATCATTATAATATTTTTCTGGTCATATTTAATTTTAAACTGAGATAATTTAAGGGGTTTTAATTTAGATGCACCAAACCTTGAAGCTGGAGTCATGTTGAGCTTTGTATTCTGACATTACCGGGAAACTAAAACTGTACATTACATCCCTTCTTTGGAAGTGTCACTGCCAGATAAAAGAACAAGTAAAGCAAAGACTACACAGAATTATAAAGCTGTATTTTCAGTAGAGGGCATGATTTCCTTCAGAAGTACTGAATCCACTTGAGCAAGAAATTAAGAGTACTTTTCTGTGAATGTTTGATTGTAAAATGAGATAACCTTGGCTCTCTTGGTATCCCTCTAGTCTCCTTTCAGGAATAACCTATTTTATACTCCTGAATAGACATGAAATGCTGACTTCGCATTTCACCATTTGTATTGAATTTTCTAGATATTAAGAGATCACTTGTTCACCATTCTCACATGGAAGCAACATGCGCGAGTGAAGTAATCTTTACTTTAAAAAACTAACAAAACACACACACCCCAAAAAATACACTGCAGCACCAGAAACTGGAGCTGGATACCCTGTGTGAGTTTTAAAATTTAATTTTTTAAAAAGTGAACAACTGGAACTCTCAAATAGTTTATGGATCCTCTTCATCACTTGTGTTCTTGAAAACACAGGTGTATATTTAGGGATGGAGGTAGGTGTGCCTTGTTTTGTTCTTCCAAAAAGAAATGTTCTAGCTCAGCAACAGGCTTATGACATTGAGCCAACAATCACCTGTGGAAATTCCATTATCTGAAGTGGGCAAAAGGTCTAGATGGACAGAAGAAGTCTATAACTTTATATTATTTGACAAAGCAATTATTTACATTATATGGGGAAAAAAAATCCAAAACTTGTCACTAGCTTCCTACTTGTCCACACTTTCATAAGTTGCAGAAATGTCAAACAACCTTNTCCAGGGAAGGTGACTCAACCCCCTCCCTGGGCAGCCTGTTCCAGTGTCCAATAACCCTTTCTGTGAAAAATATGAATGATGCAATATATTCCAGTAACTATTAAATACTTAAAATCCTAATAATTTCTTAGACACACTTTTGAGCACAGTGCGACTCTGCTTCACACTAATGAAATGGTAAGTATATACATTTACAGAGAAAATATATTGAAAATAAGGGCTTTCAAGCTCAAAATATAACATTTAGTAAAACAATCTGATATACTTTTTTAAATTAATTATTATTCCAAATATAATGCATACTTTTCATCAGTCCGGATTCTATATTGGACTTTTTTTCACTCAAATTACATATTACCTACTGTTTAGCTGTCACCCTATACTTGCTCATAGCCAAATCAATAACTGAGTACAGCATATTTTCAAGGCAAGAAATCTTATTCAGCAACAGCTTCCCAAACAGTCACCTGAGAATGGTGAGATCCTTTGAATGACATACCCAAAAATTGCACCCAGTAGTCTAGGAGGTAATAAGAAATTTTAATGATATGATACTCCTCATGTAGTAGTGGAGCAAGTGTACAAATAAAATTAAAGATTAAATAACTAGGACCATCAGTAAATATTTAGATGCAGAAAATGTGGAAATACAATTTTAATAAACACTGCAGATTCAGTATTGCTTTTCATTTCTTCCAGCAATGACATTTCTATGACAGCTAAATATATGCTCCAGAGGTTGTAAGGGGTGCTTGAATAGGCCAGTGATGAAAGTGTTGACTTTAAGGTATGTATTGTTCCTTATTTACAATTGAGGCACCTTCCTATATTAAATGAAACATATAGATATAGGAAAAAAATGTTATATAAGTGGTTTTTTTTAATCTTTCGCAGAGGATTCATTTCAGAACATAATATGTCAGTAATAAGTTGAAAGCCACAAATGCAATACCAAGTTTTAATGTGTACATTGTGTAATTGATTCCTAACTACACATACACCCAATATGTTTTTCACAGAAGACCCCCCAGGATCATCAAGTCCAACCATTCCTAGCAATCACTAAACTATGTCCCTCAGCACCTCATCCACCCGTCTTCTAAACACCTCCAGGGAAGGTGAATCAACCACCAACCTGGGCAACCTATTCCAGTGTCAAATGAACCTTTCCGTGAAAATTTTTTTCTGCTGTTCAGCCTGAACCTCCTCTGATGGAGCTTAAGGCCATTCCCCCTTGTCCTGTCCCCTGTCCCCTGGGAGAAGAGGTCAGCTCCCTCCTCTCTACAACCTCCTTCCAGGTAGTTGTAGAGAGCAATGAGGACTTCCCTCAGCCTCCTCAAGGCAAAACAACCCCAGTTCCCTCAGCTGCTCCTCATAAGACTTGTTCTCGAGCCCCTTCACCAGCTTTGTTGACCTTCTCTGGACTCACTCCAGAGCCTCAGCATCCTTCTTATAGTGAGGGGCCAACATATAAGCATATAAATTTATTGGATGTATCCATCTTGATGTGAGTAAATTTATTGCTATTTGTAATCAATCTTCCAAAGTATTCCTCCAAATGCTTTCTCAAGGTGAAAGAAGTTAACACTGTAAATTACTGCATTTGGCCTGTCATGAAAGACTTGTTTTCATCCAATTTTCTCTAATAATATTTAAAAAATTATTTACTGAGATTCGCAGTTATTCCTAGCAAAAAAATATGAGCTAATGGGATTTTTCCTCCAAAAAAAGTCCTATGGAGATTGTATAACTAAGTACTTTTGAAATACATTTGGAGCTCGCTTACATTTCTCTTTAGAGTTATGTGCGGGTAAATACATGTCAATATGAATCTATTTACAGCATTTGCATTAAATAATATTGTTCCCTGTAAGCTTAAAGCCAGCATATGGTGTCTAGGTTACAGCGAAAGCACTAGGCACAGTACTACAGAAACTGTAAGAAACAGTTTTTCCAAAGTCTTTCCAAGTGAGTTGTATTGTACTGTGAGAGACAGTGTAAAAAATAGTTCCCATTGGCTGGCCTTGCATTTACAGAACCTAATATTTAAAGGTTGGGTTGATGGAAATTTTAGAAGGTTTTTTTGTTTGTCAAAAACTAATTAAAAATAACACAAGAAATATAGCTAAAAGACAGCTATAACCTGAACTACACATAGAACACATGTTGCACTCCTCAGAAGTAAAAATTATAGTCTTTTGTAATTGAAAATCTTCATTTAGAAGGCTAGTTGTTTGGTTTTTTTTTCAACAAGGTCCTGAAACAGACCTAAAATGAAAATAATGTTTTTACAATTGTATTTTATTGAAATAATGGATTTTACTCTTTTTCTTCTCTTCCATTTTTTCCTGAGACTCCCTTTCATGGAACTGGTTTCAAACCAAGATGTTTTCTTCTGCTTACCCCTCTCCTGTCATTATTATCATACTTTCTTTTTCAGATGCTTTTCATCTAGCCCCAAGGTGGTGTAACCTTCAGCTTTCTGGTAAGTTTATGAGAAATTGACTTTAAGCACAATGTCTATAACAAACAGTCACTCAACTCTCCTT
>WAAB01024454.1:630461-635461 GCA_013389865.1 Piaya cayana | reverse complement strand
AGATCATGAATGATCTTTTTACAAGCGATAAAATCAAAACACTTACTGTATTAGAAAAGATTAGCATTCAACATTTAAATAGATTCTTTTTGATGAAAATACACGGGCTCTTATTAAACTTGATTTCATCCAGTAGAATTTGGATTTTCACTCCCTTCATCTATCTTTTATCAATCATTAACAGCATTTCAGGAATGTAAAAATCACAGGATATCAGTTCAGACTTTCTTTGAGCGTGTAACATTGTAGATACTTTTGTGAATATTTATAAAGTTCAGTTGAAGTAGCAGTAATTAGGCACATAATATATGTTATACATTTTAAGTGTATGCTCTTGCCTCCACAGAATCACAGAATCACTAGGTTGGAAAAGACCACCAGGATTATCAAGTCTAACCATTCCTATCAACCACTAAACCATGCCTCTCAGCACCTCATCCACCTGTCTTTTAAATACCTCTTAGGGATGGTGACTCAGCCATCTCCCCAGGCAGCCTGTTCCAGCATCCAATGACACTCGCTGTAAAAATTTTTCTCTTTGGGCCAAACATCAACGCTAAAATATCCTAAAACTGTCAGGGAGTTGCTTGGGAATTTGACTGGATCAAGTTTCTGAACACTTACAACTCAGCCAGTGTGAGGTGTCCAAAATACTTTTTTCCTTTTGCTCCCCTTGCAGAAAACAGAGAAACTGTTCCTTAGTGCAAATATTCCTACTCTAAACTGTTAGTTGAAGGGACCTATCTCTTTCACCACTAATAATCAGATAATTAAGTTGGCTAGTCAGTTAGCATGTACCCTCTGTAATGTCGAGGGGAAAAAAACCCACAAATATATAATATTCAAAATAATATTCATATAAATAAAACAAATAGACCAAGTAATTAAAATTCTGTATTTTTATTTTGAGTGAAAAGAGGAATCATTAACTTTTTTTAAAAATTAAAACTAGATTAAATTACTTAAAGACAGGACTCTAGTGTGAGGTAAAATACCCTTGAGTTTTCTTTTCCTGGCTTCAGCTGCCACTACAGAAGGGTACAGGTCTCCTGTGTTTTCCCTGTTATGTCTGCCAGTGCAGCACTGAGATATAAGTAACCTTATATAAGAACATCCAGAGAGACATTATATCTGTTCAGATCAGTGTTTTTACAAAATCCATGGACTCCGCTGTACATAAGACACCCATCCATGGGGAAAGGCATTCCTTTAAACATGAAAGGCATAGCTACTATACTACCCTGACCGGAGTCTAATTTTCAGACTTGTGAAGAGACATGAATGTTTTATTTGCCATTACATTTGCTTTAGGCTTGGGCACTAAAAATAATAATTCAGCTCTATCATAGCAAGAAACAATTTCAATATTTTCTTACCTGAGAAATTAGTAAGCAAAGTGGCATCATCTGCAATGAAGGACTAAGCGTCAGTAGACGTGGCTTTGCTTCCTGATGCTCCTATTGATATCCTCTGAAATTTTGACCTTCCTTAGCACTGAGAAGAAAATAGCTCACTAGCCTTCATGCTTAAGAATGATCACGTACCTTGAGATGAATTTATACAGCCTTGAATTGAAGGATCTAATGTTCCACTTAGCACTATATCCAAGATCATCAGGGTACTGCTGGGGTCAGGAGCTGGGTGTTTCCCCATGGCTTCCATCAGGGCAGAGCCTGCCACCCTGGACCCATCCCACTCCCCAGCCAAGGAGTTATGGGGCATCCAGGGCACTAGGGCAAGCCCAGCCCCAGGCATCAGGTGCTTATATAATGATGGAGATGGAACAAGGCTTGACTGGGACAGGGGTCCATGAGTGGGCCAACTCAGTGAGGCTCATGGTCATGGAGTACAGGGCTGAGGGATGCTGGAGACTGACCCTGCTGTGACATTGTTGGGTCAGGGACAAGTGATCTGGAGGGGGCTGAAACGGGATCCTAAGCTATGGGCAGTGGGGAGAGTCCTGGAGGTGCTAGGCAGATACAGTCAAGTCAGGTGACACTGCAGGGCTCTGGTGATTATTCTGATGATTGTTTGAATCAGTATGTAACCTTACTACCTCCTAATGTAGCGGAGAGTGTTGTCCAATTTTTTTGCACAATGGTTTAACTTGTTATTTCAAGCTTCTTAATTCTCTTGTGGTTGTACAAATTCTTAGCAGATGGTGCACATAGAAAACAGAATGTTCAGATTATTTTCTCCCAGTTAAGTCTCTTGTTTAGTTGCATTGTTTTAAGTTATTAATATTACTATTGTTAGAATTTCATTATGGCTATTGCTGCCAGCTTGATTACTTTCATGGACCCTACAAGTCCCAGTGTGATAGGGACTTTCCACTGAAAGAGCTTTTACTGTCTATGTGCTTGCAGTAAAAACACAGTCTGTAGCATGGATACCAATGGAGACAAACTGGGAAACACAAGCCCATGTTCAGTAAGCGTCTCAGACCATCACTGGCCTCAATATAGCCAAGCATTTGGTAGGTGTTATAAGAAGGCAAAATATCCAGAAGCAACTAATCCAGAACCAGAGACTTTGCAGATGTTTATGGCAGTCTCATGCCACGTGTGAGAGACGGATGTGAGAAAATATGGAAGAATTTGTACAAGCATTTTCAAATGTGATAGACAGCTGGTTGCTCAGAGTAAGGGGAACACTATCTGCTTTAGCTGTACTGACATAGGTTTACAGCTAAAGAGACATTAGTTTGGATAGAAGGCATGGAATTTGTCTCGCTCAATTTGAGTATCTACAGTTACAGATACTGTATCGTTCAGGACAGATAATCTCTATTTGTGAGATGAGTAGTGCATGTCTTCTTAATCCAGAAGAAAAGGTAATTTTTGGTCATCTCACTTGTTAAAAATGCCCACATGAGGATGAGACTATTTGTCCCTGCAAGAGTCTGATTTCCCCACTGACTAATGTAGTTACTGATGTCACATGCTGCAAGTATCAAAAAGTTGGTCAGATGAATCCCATAAAAAAAGGTCCAGAGTGAAACACAGACATTTTAATTATATTTACTACTTGCATATATGCTTCTATGTGATTGCTCAGCATAGGGACCTGAGGAACAAAAAGGAGAAGCAGCTACCTTCAGAGCCCTAAAGGAAGTTTTAGCTGGAATAAGGGGTTCCTAGCAGGTACAGCAACGGTATGAATTGGGGCAGGCTTTTCTGCAAGTCTGAAAGAACTTCACAATATCTGGAAATACTTGCAACACACTCTGCAGTGCTAATTTAGGACAAAAGCCTCTGAACTATTCCTTGAATAATCCTAGCTAGGTCCTTCCAATGATTCACCCAGAAAGAAAAAGAAAACTAAAGAAAAAAACAAATAAACAAAAACAAACCTCAAAACACCAGTCTTCAACAACTCGAGGCAGAGAAAACAACATGAATTTAAGCTTTGATCTTCCAAAAACTAATTGCACGAAAGAAAACTAAAAGCATGAAAGGAAGGAAAGTGACTCTTTCCACTGAAGTCAGTTGTAGGAATTATGCATACAAGTTAAAAAAAGAACATAAATGTCAATCACCAGGTTATGTACATCTTCATCAATCTTTACACATCCCTTGAGGTTCTGTCCTTAAAAATTCATAGGTCTGGGGCCTTGGATCATAAACTTTATCTAGTAGTCATAACTTTTTTAATCATGTTGATACTGTTTGCCACATTGAAACACCAAATACATGACATGTAACAATAATTAAGAAGATAAATATTGTTTATTCTTTTAAACTCCTATTGGGTTTTTTTCATATTTCTTTGAAAACAATGTAGGCTGAAATAATCTTGAAACAAGTCTTCACTGCTCTAAGGAACTAACTATGCTCATTCCTTTTTAGAGTATATCTGCTTCTATCAAAGAAAGCCTCAGCTCTAGAAATCCTGTCTTTATGTCAAAGTCCTATTAAGGCTTGAAGCTCTTCTCGCTACATGACTTGCGGCTTCAGTTTATGTCACCATTTTGCAGGATTTGGTTTGATATTTGGGTCACATAAAGTGTACTTTTTTAACAGCTCCTTGTGATGTCTAATGGACTAAGAGAATTATCATCATTGTTAGGTGCACAGGGGAGTAAGCTGCATGATACATGTGGTTAGTCTGATACCCTCTCTGATGACATTTTCTGGTTCAACAGCTTGGTTAAACAGCACATCAGCAGCAGTGATGGGTGATCAATTTCATTCCCTATGGAATTGCTCCAAAAATGTGATTATTGAGAAATAAATCCAGGAAATGTTATCAAAAGGATTCATCAGACCTTTTGTTTAAGTTCAGATCTATAAGGAAAGTAAAGGAGAAAACACTTCAATTAGTTTTAAGTATTCTATTTATATATGCTACTTATGGAAAAATAGTATCATATAATTTCATAGCATATCTGTTTTGCATATCTACTTTGAAGCACAATACATGTATCTTATTTAAAGTTATCACAGATTTCCAAATGTTTCCAAGAATAATTCCATTTGTTTTCATCCAGAGAAAGAAAAATTAGGGTCTTCACTTTTGATTGCAGGTACAGGATCTGATTCTGCAATTGTTTGCTGTATTGAAAAGTGCATTATACCACATAACTGATGTGACTTGGCCTAACTAGAAAAATAATGTAAACCAGGATGAAAAAACCTGTGTCAGAGTAATTTCAGATATAAATATTGATTGGGAGAGCAGTGAGAGGAGAGCAGCACTGCAGAATAGGATCTAGGGGTGCTGGTCAGGCTCTATATGAGTCAGCAGTGTGCCCTGGCAGCCAAGAGGGAAAACCACACCCAAGGGTACACTAAACATAGCTTAACCAGCTGGTAAAAAGAGGTGATTAATCCTATGTATTCAGCATTAGTGTGGCCTCACCTTGAATACCGTGTGCAATTCTAGGCCGCACAGTTTTAGGAGGATGTGACTGTCCTTAAATGCATGCAGAGGAGGACAACAAAGCTGGTGAGAAGGCACGTCCCATGATCAGCAGCTAACGGGCTTTGGGTTTGTCTAGT
>WAAB01024454.1:517566-630247 GCA_013389865.1 Piaya cayana | reverse complement strand
GTGCAGTCTCACCAGTGCCGTGTACAGAGGGAGAAGAACCTTCCTGGACCTGCTGGTCACACCGTTTCTGATACAAGCCAGGATGCCATTGGCCTTCTTGACCACCTGGGTACACTGCTGGCTCATGTTCAGTCAGCTGTCAACCAACACTCCCCCGGTCCTTCTCATCTGGGCAGCTTTCTAGACAGACTTCTCCTAGTCTGTAGCTCTGCACAGGGTTGTTGTGCCCCAAGTGCAGGACCCAGAATTTGGCCTTGTTGAATCTCATGCCATTGGTCTCAGCCCAGCGGTCTAGCCTGTTTAGATCCCTTTGTAGAGCCTCCCTACCCTCCAGCAGATCAACACTTCCACCCAACTTAGTGTCATCTGCAAACTTTTCCTTGGTATCCGGGTTCAGACTAGATATTAAGTGACATTTACCAAGAGAGTAGTCAAACTTCCTAGAGAGGTGGTTGATGTCCCATGCCTATCAGTTTAAGAAGCATTTGCACTATGTTCTTCATAACTTGCTTTACCTTTTTTCTGCCCTGAAGCGTTCAAGCAGTTGGACTAGATGATTGTTGTAGGTTCTTTCCAACTGAAGTGTTCTGTTCCATTCCATTCCATATTTCAGTTCAGATGACTGAAAAGTAATATTTTTTTTCTTTCCACACCAAGCACCCAAAAATGAATTTGATAAAGATTTCAGCATCTACACATTGATTAAGTGCCACAGGAACACTGGAAGTACTGGGAAAAAAGCTGGTTCCCTCAGCCTCTCTCAAGTAGAAGGAAAAAAGTAAACAAAGAATACCAAAACAGAAAGGTTTGGACAGATGACTGTTACTATCCAGCTTTCCACCTGACCAAACACCTTATCCTGGCAGTGTCAGAACCATTATTAGAAGCCATTAGAAGCTAAGAACTTCAAACAATATTTAAATGAATAATTTCCCAATAAATCCTGCTTACTTATTCTGATCATATTCAGGAAAATGTTTAGACCATTCCTTCCTTGAAAAGTAAGGGAAATTATCCTGTGAAGTTTTTGTTGATTTCTTTTTGGGTTTTTTTCTCAAATCAAAATTTAAAAAAAAAAATCCAGCTGATAGTCAGAAGTCATTATTCTTTGCCATAATTCATGAAGGTCTATGTTGTCAGTTAGTGTTCAACATTACATAGTATCACGGTGAAATATGTTGTCCCTTTTGAGTGCACCAGTTAGATTAGAAGGTCTTGCAATATTCCTAGCAAGCACCAGTCACCAATCCTTTTAATCTTTCCAAGACTGTAAAAGTGTGTTTACTCTTCACATAGAGACATGTCATGGGGGCCATGGTGGAGCATTCATGCAGAAATATGATCAGAAAAATGACAGGATATTAGCATATGGCAACAAAACACTGCACATGCCACAGAGGAACTTATCTAACTTTAGAAATTGACTGTCTGGTGGTATTTTGTGCTTTGAACACAATGTTGAAGAAGTATATTTGCAAGTTCTCTCATTGTATCTGACACTCAAAGAAAGAAAAGTAGGCACTCTTGCAAGACAGCTTGTGATTTTACTGAAACTTCCATAGCTTACAAGAGGGAAGAACTGTAATTTGGAGGCATATATTTACTGCATATCAGAAAACATCTAAAAATATTGTATTTCCTAACAGAGCAATTAATACACAACCATTTGAAAGGCTATTAAGAAAATGCAGGAGCATGATTTAAGTAACGTTGGATTTTTTTTGACCTGCAAAAAACAAGTCTCACAATTACATCATATATTCAGGACAGAAAACTATTCAGAACATAACTAATGTAAAAAGTATATATTTCCTTAACCATTTAGAAACTTGACATGATTCTGAGCATGAGGATTTCTACAATAAAATTATTCATCCTACAGTTTTACATCTATAAAGGTAGTTTTTAGAATTACATTTTATATACATGTTCTGTTTTCATACCGTCTAAGTTTAAAAGATATGGTAGGAGTTGAAACAAAATTCTAATGAAGTAAAGAGAATTGCCCACATTCACAAAATGTGTTGATACAGGAAAATTTTCTACTGATTTTGACGCCATTAGACTACTTCATGAAAAAGTAGAAAATAAATATTATGTTCTTCAGTCAACAGAAAGGAATGGAGATAAATTTTCACATTTATCTAGTTGTACTCAAACCTTTTTAATAAGAAGGCTATGCTCCAGTTTTGTTGGAACTGGCCTTTCCTTCTTATAACAATGTATAGAAATACACTTATGGACAGTAGATTTACGTTTCACCACACATCCTTGAAAATTTTTGTTTAACTCTTAAACATTGTAAGAAATTCCTGCTCCATATCAACACACATTGAAAGCCTCTACAAAAGGTAATTTTGTATCATATGAGTTGTTTTTCCACCTGTCAAACATTTCATGTAACTCTATAATTAAAACCCCTGACACCTTATGCTAAGGAGACTGCAATTGGTCTGGCTTTTTGGTGACACTTTAAGGCATTCAGTTTTAATCAAGATAATCTCTCACCAGGGCTGTTCACGGGGAGGAATGGAGAAAAATTGTGATGGAATTTTTTTATGACAAGTTTTTTTTCCCTGAAGACAACTTATGGTTTAAAAGAAACTGTGTTGGATTTGGGCCTGGCTCTCTTCAGGAAAGCTTCAATTTATGACCAGTTTAGGGCAGCTTCAGTAAGAAGTTACAGGATAGAAAATCGAATTATGATCACAAACAGATGCAAGTGATTTTTAAGTGCTCATGAACTGGTGAAAAATACCTTCCTACGCAGACACAGATGCAGCAGAAAGCGTTACAGCAAAATTAGCACCAATCTTCACTGGACCATTCAGTGTCACCAAGTACTCATCAGATGCAAATTACACTCTGAACAAATTGCCTGAAGGAACAAATACAGGGATTTTCATGTTCCAAATGTGCTTTCCTATTAGTATCAAAACAGTCCATTGGAGGATATCTCAACCCCTGAAGACATGCCATGGACAAAAATACTACAATACTCAACCACTATTCCAAAGCACAGTCTTTAAGAATGAAAAATATACAGTAGGCTTGACTCCGTAGTCCCTTAGACTCCATTATAATCACCCTTATGATGAGCCACACCTCATTATAATAACAGCCAAATTGCTTGGCTCCCAAGGGCAGAATAACAGTCAGGATGGATTGTACTTATACTCAAAATAACCAAGAATAATAAAATAACCAAGATGAGTCTCTCAGTCTGACAATGTATGACCGCTTTTGCATAACTAATGCTATTCTGACAGGAAAAATGCTACAGATTAAGCAAAATGAATTAATCTGGATAATATCGATTGGATGCATAACAGTGACTAATGTGTCAGCATATTTACTGCAGTTATAATAATATCTACTTTCTGGGCAAAAAGTTCACTTCTTTAGGTGTCCAAATGGAACTTAAAACCCTATATATCATCTGCATAAATCTTGGGTATTTCCACATTGAAAAGATATGGTTCAGTATCATTTTTGTTCATTTTAACTGAGGTAAATGACAAGTATTACTTATTCATTAAAAGATCAAATTGTGAAGGATGTTTGACTGAGTCTACACCTAGTGAAGATTTTCTCTGTGTTGCTTTATACCATTAAAGAAATAGTAGTTATGTTGTAGATGTTTGTAATGAAACCCAAAACCATGTGAAACTCTCATAATATTGTGTTTCATTACAAATCCCAAGCATAAATGAGCTTCATCAAAAGGTTTTTTATGGTTCATGAACTTAAGACTAGCTTTGAATTAACATACTGGCTAACTCAAAGTTTCATAGTTAAGCCATACAAAATTTCCTTAGTTCATATGAAAAATTAAAGGAAACTTTGGATGTTCATACTCAGCTTTCTCTTCACACTTTGATGGATCATTTCTTAAGTCACCTTACTTGGAGAAAGATTTCACTGTAGATAATTCTGAGATGGCAGGAAATAAACACGTAATCACTTAAAAGAATAAATTAAAATAGTAACTGAAAATCCAGAAAGGGCTACATTACACAGATTTAACATTTATTTGCATTAAATTGCCACCAATTTTTATTAGGCAACACTTTAAAATTAATTTTCAAAGTGGATGATATAACCTATATTGACCAGTGTTTCCTTCATATTTTCTTTTTATTTCTTCACCTAATCCTATAACTTTCTGTAAGTCATAGCCTTTGTAGAAAACTTATGTTTTCATGCAAGAATTTGTACAATGTTTTCCAGAGGGTTCTCCCTCTACTGGTTTCCAGTGCAAAGTGAACAACTGAACTTGGGCCTGTAAAACTATTCATTTGTACGTTAAGACAAATAAGTCTATAAATCCATTTTGCTTCATGTTTATCTGTAACAGAGAATGGAAAATAAATGAGGCAAGCAAGGAAAACTCTGCTGCAAAGAAAAAAATAAACACAAGCTTGAATTTAAAGACAGACATATATATGGCAATCCTACAGAGCATGATAATGACTTAAATCAGTACAAGGACAAATATGCTCTTTATTCCAGCTAACTGTACATTTATAAGATGATTGGTATATATAAACATTGTTATTTATAAACAGTTGGAAAACACCTACCATATTGATTCAAAGCAGTGGTTGATTGACATGTTGAGTATAATGTAATTACTGTATCCATTAAGTTATTTAAGATGCACTGAAAGAAAATTAATCTTGTATGTGGGATATATGAGTCTTGTAAGTAGCCACTGTAATGCCAAAATATGCCTAGTGATCTGTGGCATAACTCATAGCTGGCTTACTTGGGGTTTTTTTGTAAGAACATGCATACATTGTACATTTTGACTTTTTTCCATGGTAAATATGTTCTGCACCATAAAAGAACAGGTAATGAGTTGGAGAAAATTTTGTTTTGTTTTTATTTGCTTNAATATGTTCTGCACCATAAAAGAATAGGCACTAAGTTTGTTTTTATTTGCTCGTTTAAGGCAAATTTTGAGCTTTAAGTGGTTTGAAATGTTTTGAGAGATCTGGGTTGGTTTTCTGAAGAAGCAAGATAATATAAGAATGGGATAAATCATGACTTCCCAAAAATTTACGTGTAAATTTCACTGAGTTTTCTTTCCCTGCCAAAGGCTTCTGGGTCCTCTTCAAACTCTAAAACATAAAATTACTCCCTGGGTTAACTGCACTGCAGAAGCCACAGAAACTTTATCAGTTTTATTCCTTCCATTAGAAAGGAAATTTGGCGCTGTATGCCTTTTTTCTCAGTGTAACTTTGTTCCTGGTACTCTGAAAGGAAACATAATTTAGTTCTAAGTTTGCTAGGTCAGGATTTGGAATGGAAGTTGTAGGCATCACCTTCAGAATCAGTTCAGGATTCAGTAAGGCTTGTGAAAAAGAAAGGGAGGTGGAGGGAGATTACTCTTGGCAAGATCAATTTCACTCATTTTCACCACTGAAATCACTTTGCGCTTGGGAACTAAGTGTGTGTGCATGTGCGTGTGTGTGTGTGTGAGTGAGTATTACAGCAGATGGAAAAGATAGAAGAAAAGTCAAAAGGTAAATCTCACTTCCTACTACACCCTTTTTTTAATCATCTGCAATCTCACAATGCAATCAGCAGTATTCACACATAGCCACGGTGACACAGAAGACAGAGGGCTGAAGCCTGGGAATAAAGTCTTAAGAGAGATAGTGGAGCAACAGTAAAAAAAATCCCTTTGTTATCTGATATTTTCACTTTGTTTAGGAGGGCACATTAAGCCTAGAAGTTATAGATAAAATCAATTGTAGAATTCATGCAAAAAGTTCTAGAGGTGACTGTAGGTGATTTTTCATACACAGGTAGTTATCCAGTTTTCTATATACCAATAATGGAAGGAATTTCATGTAATCTGAAAATCATAGCTTACGTGTTTTCTTCAATATAAATTGGAATGGCCCACCTATACCCACTGCCTCAGGCTTCAGGACCTTGAACCAAGACCAGAACAAAGTAAAGAACTACAATCTATTGTGTTGACGAAGAGATGAGAAGACACCATGTGAAAAATTAAGCCAGTAGGTAAAACCACAAGGCCAGGGGAGGGGAAAATCTTGACTTGTCACCTTTTCATTTTTCACACTTAAATGGAAAAATATTAAGTTAATGTACTAATATACTCATTTGGGAAGCCCCTGCATGAACTCAGCTGTATAGGTATACATTTAGAAAGTAGCATGCTTTTAAACAGAATATTCCAGTGTGACCTGTGCTTTCCATAGATGGCATCCCTCCTTTCACAGCAATTTAAAAAACAGAAAAGATTTACTCCTTGTGGTGCTGCTGAAAAATCAGTACATGAGACTGAGTTAGCTTCTTTTGAAAATCACACATCACCTCCAGAATAGTTCAGTAAACTCTTATTGCAGATATTTTTAATAATGCTTTGAAAAAAATCCTGCTAACGTCTCACATACCTGGTTAAAACGGCAAGAAAGCTGTCATGTTCAATCAAACTGAACAAACTTGAAAGATTTTTGGAGGAACAACAGCACAAATCCAACTCTCCCAAAGGCATAATGTCATAAAGTCATTTTAGAGTTATTTTTCTGAATGGATCTTTTTGTTGTGGTGATAATAATTCATGATGTTATTCTTATTTATTACATATTCCTCGAAGGAGCTAACATTTTATGAGAAATCCAGAAGAACAATTTCCTATCCCATCAGATGGATTAATTTCCATCATGAGCACCATGCATTCAGCAAACCAGGATGTTGAAGTTGTCAGTGAGTGAAGTTGCAGCTCTCCTACGGTTTCTCTTCATCTTTCCTACTTTCCACCACCCTCAGTTATTTTAACGACAGCCTGAAGTGTTCATTCATGTCAAGGCATGTTATTTACCTCCTGTTATGGAGATGATATTACATGACTCCATTACAAACTGAGAGAAATATATCACTTTCCAAAGTGTTAAGTATTGCCCCATTATCTATGAATAGAAATGAGTGCTAGCGCTAGATGGCAACTACTTGCAACAGATAGTCTAAATGTTACAAAGTTTCATTTTTGATAAAGTACCGGAGAAAGATAAAATACATCAAAAATACTCTACAGAATGAATTTATCATTCACATTGTCAGCCCATCAAATTTAGGCATATAATTCACAGGCTGATTATGTGGAAAGTCAATGAATCATATAGCTAAATATTTTCGAGAGGCTTTATGAATGACAGACTTACTCAATATTGTACCTGAACAGAGTTAATCTCTGAGTGTTATTACTCATAAGCAAACTTTTAGAACTTTAGCTAGAACAAAATTAAGAGCCTATACATTCAGTGTCTGTTTCTATACATAAAGCAGTAGGTAAAAGAAAGACTGTTCATTATTTTGATAGAAAGCATAAATAAATTTTAATCTGGTGAAAAAACTGTCTAAGCCAGTTTTGTGGGGAGTTGTAACATTAAAACAGTATCACAGTGGAAGGCTGATACTTAGTTTCAAGAGCCTCTATTCTGCTGTATTACTTCCAAATCTAAATGTAATGTAACTCACACTCCTTGATATGCTGAAACTGTGACAGAGTCTATGATATATATATATATATATATACACACACACACACACATATACACACAGTATACACAAGCTGAGTAAAAAATAATTGAATAAAAAAGTAGATTATGGTTGCCTATATTTAGAGGCTTATGTTGAGCAAATGAAGATTCTCCTTTTCAGAAACACTTCTCCGTATCTTCAGCATATTTCTTTTTGGAAGACTGATTTACCCGGTGAAAGTTGTGGTATATCAGCTAGATATCACTCTTCACTTCTGTCACTTCTACACTGTTTTGTAAAACATTATTTTTATGGAGAAGTGAAAAAACACTACAAGAATACAGTATAATCTTAACATTGTCTTATTTTTAAATCTCAAAACATTTTACTTCTTAAAAATGCAATTAAGACAATTAAAAAATCATTCAAATCCTTGTATAAATTCTTCCAGTTGTCCCAAAGTCTTAAAAAAAAATAGTCAGGTGCTGTTTCAGTCTAATTACCTCTATTGTGTCCTTGAGGTTTTGCACCGCAGATACACACTAACATTTCTGATTATCATAAACAACACAAAGAAACCATCAGGTTACATAAATGCCTTCACTGTTTGCCAAATATATACAAACATGGTGGACCCAGCTATATGTATATTGTTTCTCTGACTGGTGTCACTAGAGGGTTCACAAACTGGTTGAAAGGATATCAGCTACATATGCAGGGGATAGGAAAATGTGGAAGTTTGATTTAATCTGGTTTGGTTCATTTTGATTTGGTGGAACTAGGGAGAAAAATCAAATGTTTCCCAGCAAAGGCAGCTCTCAGGCAAACCTCATCTCTGGCCATAGCTGTTGGCTAAAATGACTCTAAAGGACAAGTAGGCACTTTAACAAGTGATTAATCTAATCCTAAAATAGGTACTCAATGCCTGATAACAAATTATTTATTCTTCTGAGGTAGTATTTTGTCCATTGCCTATAAATGGGTCTATTATATATAGCTCATATCTAACTCTTAGCTCTCTTAATTTAAGGATACTAAATTTCATAGTCTGCTTCCAGAGCTGATCCATGCAATTTGTACAGAATTGTAATTAAGTTGTAACAAATAATTATACAAACCACCAAGAGTTCAATAAATTCAAAGCCTGTCTCTCTGCATTGCTGGTCAAAACAGCAACAAGCAAAGCCAGTAACCTGCTGCCAAATGCAAGTGAAATTCTAGAGCTGCTTTGATCCTGTATCTCAAAAAAGTTGTGTTTTTTTTTTTCCTGCATATACTCAGTATTCAGGTCAGTTTAGATGTTACTGTGACTGGTGTATCAAAACCAACTCTTAATTAAACCCATAGAATGATCAAACAGAAGTCAAGAAGTAAAACAAGAAATAAGTAGATGAACCTCTGAAGACAAAATAAGGGCAATGAAATAATTGTTCAGGAAGAGATTCTTACACAACTAACTGTACAAACAACTAATAAGAATGAATAGCAGAATGGAAACTTACAAGCAGAAGTCCTCACATTTCCAAACTGATTGCAGGCAAAGCTGGCATGGTTCCAAAATCTGCAAAATATTTATTATTTAGGTTTTTCTTCGCCTTTTATAAATAATGCACAATTAAACAAGTTATAATTACAATTCAGATACTGGCAAAATACATACTATGGTGCTAACCATTGATAGATTTGTAAACAAAAGCATCTGGACTGAAATTTCTTCAAGGAAATATTTACAAGACAACAGTTTATCAAACTGAAAGTCTGCAGATAAATCTACACATGGGCATTATGTTAATGACGATAGCAACAATGATTCATATTCTTAGTTGTAGATGCTTTGCACTCCTCCAGCTATACAAGAATAAAACCTAGAAGGAGAAAGGATAAGGAGGTAGGGTAGGCCTAGGGTTTTACAACTCCTCTGCCTTCTTTCAAGTTTATAATATTTGTTACATTATACCGGAAATAATGATTAAAAAATAGAGCCATTGTCCAAGATTCTTTTACCTCTAGAGGCCAGATTCCTGGAGGTATGTAACTGATGTCAGATGCAGTCAGGACTTCATGGGATTTTGCAATTGCATCAGTGTTCACTGAAAGTTTAAATGGATATCTGTGTAGTCTGAAAAATCTCAATACATATCTTTGACAAATTAAGCATGCATAGGTTTATTAAATCTTCTTACTGCTTTGATGCCAGAAAACATTACTAACTGCTTTAAAAACTCCTACCTGTGTGATTCCTATTCAGCATTATGAATTTGCATGCCATTACCCAGGTCCTGAGATTTAAAGGGGATCACAGCCCACAGAAAAGTACGGTCATCTTCCTAGCAGTGATCACTTGTCACCCTTTTGGGAGTGACTGACAGATGATCATAATTCTCACCAGAATGAAGAGTTCAATATGGAGCCCTGAATTCAGCATATGTATTTGAATGCAAACAAACAACAACAAAAAAAGAAGATATTAATGAAAAAATATTAGAAAGACATGGATAATAATGAAAACTGGAGAAAGGACAGTACATTAACTTGGTTAATTAAATCTTCTGTTTATTTCAGGAGAAACGCAGTAGAAAGAGGCACTTTTCCAGGAAATATTAGCTCATATTAGTACTTAAAGCTCCTTCTACATCAGTGAATTGTTCTCTGGAACTTGATTTTAAGGAGATGTAGAAATATTTGAAAAGGAATCTCAAGCTGGAGGATCCCATTCCTTACCAAGAGTTAAAGAGCCCTTCGATCGCCATGTAAGGCTTGGCAAGTAGCACTGAAACACAGTGAACTGGAAATACATCCACCCGGCAGAAAGAGAGATTCAGCATCATTCTACCCTGATTGGCTCCAGTGAAAGTCACCCATCTTAGGCAAGGGATGAATCTTTCTTCTGTTCTTCTCCCAGATAAAGCACTTGTCATGTGAGTAGCTGAATATGCATCAGCTGGTGGAGCAGAGTTCTGGAAATGTGGAAGCACAATTCCCAATGGCAATAAGTGAACATGATTAGAGCTAAATAGGGGCAACACAAAGTGAATGTGACTGGGGGATAGGAGGTTTTTTGTGATGCGGTATGGTACGTCTGATCAGACAAATGTGGGTGCTATACCAACGCAAGGTATATACTAGCAAATATAATCACTGAAGTTCAAAAGCCCTGTGTCAAACCCATATAGAACAGTGCTTATATGCAATACTCCTTTGCTCCTCAAAGTCAAGCTGGCTGTTCAGAACCCACCTCCTGGGCCTGACCCATGCTGGCTGCTGTACCATCCCCAGAAAAATCTGCAACAGCGCTAGGTGGCACGAGCCACCACTTGGTCAGAGACCATTCCAATAAAAGAGCAGCACAAATGATCAGTCCCCATGCCTTGTAAACTTTTGACTTCATTCAGTTTTCTGTAATAACAGCTTAAAACAATGGTTGCAACCTTTTTTGTTGATTTGTTGTTTTTGTTGTTGATTGTTGGAACAACAGGGTTTTTTCGATTGTGATTTGTTAAGATCAAAGGAGGGTCATGGTGTATAACCTGTGCCCCATCCTAGGATGTAATAGCGTGTGCAGAATGACTGCCTCCTATGTCCTGGAAAACTCCAATTTATTGAATACATAAAGCATAGCAGTTTTGCACATGCTCAGTAAAATCAGTGTATTCTAGACACACTATATGTACGCAAAACCTTGTACACATAGACCTTCTGTTTCTTTGCAGGTGATGGATTTATTATATGCATGCAGAAGAGCTACAGGAGGTGTATGGTTAGCAGATGAAGCAAATACTCAGATTAAAAATCACACATAGGATCAGCTTTGGCTGCTGCTAAGATGATTCAGTCAGTTCTTGCCACCTCTCATTCTGCCTTTGAGAAGGAGGCTAACCAAAATATTGCCAGCCAAGTAGATGCTTCCGTTGAACTCTTTGTGGTCTGCAGAATGAGAATGCTTAGTTAGTGCACTGCCAAAAGCTATTCAAACATGAAAAAACACGTAAGTTTTCTTTAGATGTGTATTTTGGAAATCATACCAAGTAGGGAAAATAATGTCTTAAAAGAGTGTCACTGAGTTAAAAGAGCAAAATGGAGAAGACTTGGTGGAATCTGAGTTTTTCCATTTTTATCTGCATTCCTGTTAAACTTCATTCCTTAAATACCGCGATAGAAGGAGATGAAAATCAAAGAAGAAAGCAGATATTTTTACCCTGAATGGAACAATATTTAAGAAAAGTAAAACTTTTAACTCTGAAAACTCTTCACCGTGCACAAAATAACTGCAGTTTTCAAAGATGTCCCCTGGTACTAATGTTGTTCTTTGCCAGAAGATCATTTGCTATGGCCAAATGCTCGCTGATTCAAATAAAAGCACCTCACCAACAATTCGTAGAATAATTTAAATTGAACTTGGCTAGCTTAGATTGGAAAAGAAATTACTTAAATTGAAAAAGGAATAAAACTTGCTCAAAATACAGTTTGCTCTTTCTTCCTCAAATTAAATACAAAGGAATGATATAGTAGCACTCTCTTTAATGACCACCACTTAGAAGAATATGCAGCATTTGTTAAAAAGCTGAAGTATTTTTAAACTTGAATATAACATACTACTACAGACTATTAGAAAAGTGCATTGTACAACTCATCTACCCGTGCAAGCATAATATGAGGGTTCATGGTCAGCAAAAGTCTTGAGGTAAGTGCCTGCTATTGTTCTCACAAAATACACTCTTCATACAGTCACAATTACAGTTTTTATGTATGCTGATAGTTGCTTAGTAAATTAAAAGGAAACTCACTAGTCATTATTATCATGATCTGTCTCCACTCAAGTAACACCTGGCAGAAAATAAAAATCTTTTGAATCAATAAATATTTTATTGATTTAAGCATAAGAAGATGAAGCATGGCAAAGCACAATACTGCTGATGTCATTCATTTACCACTTTACTAGATGTCTCCTTAGTCCTCTCATGGCCTGTATGAAAGCCTCACACAAGCCAAGGCCCCACCTATAAGGTCTAACTTATCGGCTCCACTTGAAACCTAAACTTTAGCAGGATTTATTTGACCTTTTGGAGCCAATACTTTTCAAAGGTCAGCAGTTCTAGTCACTGTGTTTCCATTGCTGTTTGATGTGGTACAAGGAGACAAGAAACCACAGGATCGCGTGACAAAATCTATTGCAGTTCTAGGACTGCAAGACCTCACCGTGGCATTACTAGCAATGAAGTTTGCACCATTTGCCAGTCCTAGGCTTGTACAGAACACCAACTGCTAAGGAACCTAAGATTTACATTGCAAATGGCACAATCTAGATTGCATCCTTTAGCATGACTCAGTTCCATCAAGAAAAGGACCTGCTTTAGGAGCTTGAGTGCACACCACAAGCACAGCTGCAAGTCAAATTCATGCTGCAAATGTCTGTTGTTGCACATGTTGTTGCACTGAGGGGCATGGTTTAGTGTCTGATAGGAATGGTTGGACTCAATGATCTGGTGGGTCTCTTCCAACCTGGCGGTTCTATGACTCTATGAAATTGCTAATGTAGACACACCTCTCGTGGGCTTTTAAGAGATAGGAGCTACAGGACATCAGTGCTGTGTACTTCTCAGGTCAAGTGGTAGGAACACTTCTCCAGATAGTGTGAGGTGGGGATTCTGGTTGTTTTCTGCTCTCAGTGGGTTCACACTCTCTCTTCTCTACTGACCAAGTGTTAACACTGGGCAGTTGTAGCTTGATGTGCCTTGGGAAAAAGGAAGTCCTCAATTTACTGCTAAAAGAAATGGGAGTAAATAGAGAATAAAAGCATATAGTACATTCTAGTAGTAGGGCACATGGTGTATTGGCTCTTGGATTGTGAAACAATGGAAACAGTTGTGATCAGCAGCTGTATATTTCCTTCATTTCAATGATTCTGCTTGGTTTTATGGGGAGATTTCTGAGTGTACTGTATCATGCTGTTCACCATAGATTTCATCTCCCAAGGGGAGGTTATGCCTGAGCTAGGCATCTAAGTGCTTCAAAGGGGAACTGAAATATCACTAGTGCCCAAGGAGATTTCAGGTCAGTAAGGGAAACATTTGGTAAGCTTTACATATTCAAGAAGGCAGATTATTTATTACTGTTTTGAATTAGACATATGTATGCTGCTGGAGTTTCTTTTTAGGCATTTTGAATTCTGAAATCCATAGACTAATTTTCTACTATAATCCTTTTCATCTACCTTTTTTTCTCCATGTTTGTCTATAGCTTTCTTTCACTTTTCACAATGATTTTGTTTTCAATCCTTAATCCTCCACTTGAGTTTTGTCTTCTTACTAAATGACATGCATATGTTTACGGCATTGTGGAGGTTTGAGACAGAGGCAGATAGGATAAGATCTCACCTAGAAGAAACTGAGAATAAGATATTATTATTATTCATTGTCTCTGTAAGTTTTGTGTACGGTGGCCTGCGAGCTTGTTCAGCATCTACCACTGAAATGGCTTCTAAGAGTAATACCAGCACCTGTTTCCCAGAGGTGTGCTTGTTATTGATCAGCTCATGAAGAGGGTAATACTTTATCTCTGTCCTCTTCAATTGTTAAAATGAGTTCAGATTGTTCAAGAGATCCACGTAGAAACGTATTTCTGACTTCCAATATATCATGTCATTACTGAAAAAACCATATTCTGCAGCATCAGTTCGGTCACAGTGAACAGAAGCCAAATGGTTATTAGCTGCTTCTGAATGGAATTGAAAACAATGTCTTCTTGCTCAGGAGCCTGTCAAATGAATTTGTTTGCTGCATCTATATCTTACGAGATCTTTCTAAAGAATTTCTTAGGAATCCAGTTTCTCCCTATTGTATCTCTATTTAATTTCATCTTGACAAATGAATTCTCCTCTTGCTACCATCCCTACACTCTATTAAAAATTCAGTGCCAATCTCCTCTTAGTCTGCTTCCCTAACCACAACAACCATCCTTTTCTTTCCCCTACTTTGCAATTCCCCCAGAAATTGGCACCCCCAAAACAAAAGAGCTTTTTCTTCCCTTCAGCACTGAACCCTAACTAAATATGCTTGTGCTATGGTACAAGCTCGCAGATGCAGACAGTGAAGCCCAAAGACACTCCTATTCACTTTCCAGTTTTAAAATGTCAAGTTTAAGCTTCTCATAACTCATCTTTCCAACTTGCAGGATAATACCTACTTGACAGAGAAGTCAACAAGCCAAATCACCTGTTTCAAAGTCCTCTGTATTTTAGAGTGGAAAAAATCCGTGGAGTTACAAAATAGTTAGTTGCCTTGCAGTACAAACCACTTCCAAGAAAAGAATTTAGAAAAATAAAGGAAATACACTTTAAAAGGACAATCTGTTCCAACTGAGTTTTTCCAGTTCTCCCTAAGACTATCTGGCCAGTGTAGACAATAAAAAAATGAACGAGAAAGTAAATTTTAAGTCCAGTCACTTCCTTTATGCCCCACAGCTGTTCTTTTGGTTATTAGATATATTATTTGTTCAGTTTGCATTTTATTTATTGCTAGAAATTTGGTCTGAGAAGTGATTTATGAAGTTGTTACAGTTCATATTTTTGTTACTTAAATGAACTATATCTTAAGGACAAGAGGGACAAGAGGAAATGGCCTCAAGCTCCGCCAAGGGAGGTTCAGGTTTGACATCAGGAAAAAAAAATTCATGGAAAAGTGTCATTGGACACAGGAACAGGCTTCCCAGGGAGGTAGTTGAGTCATCTTCCCTGGAGGTGTTTAAAAGACGGGTGGATGAGGTGCTGAGGGGCATGGTTTAATGTTTGAGAGGAATGGTTGGACTTGATGATCTGGTGGGTCTCTTCAGACCTGGTTGTTCTATGATTCTATGATTCTATGAAAGGTGTACACTGCCTGTCCCTGCCTGAAGGCANGTTGCCATCAAGATGGACCTTGACAGACCTGAGAGGTGGGCGGTGCTAACCTCAGAAAGTCAAACAAGGCCAAGTGCAATGTCCTGCACCTGGGTCAGGGTAATCCCAAGCACCAGTACAGGTTGAGAAGAGAATGGATTGAGAGTAGCCATAAAGAGAAGGACTTGGAGTGCTGATGGATGAGAAGCTCATCATGAGCTGGGATTATGTGTTTGCAGCTCAGAAAGGCAACTATATCCTGGGGTGCATCAAAAGAAGTGTGACCAGGAGGTCAAGGGGTTGGGTTCTGCCTCTCTACCTCGCTCTCATGGTCTGGACCTCACCTGGAGTAGTGTGCTCAGTTCTGGAGTCCTCAACACAGGAAGGACATGGATCTGTTAGACTGAGTCCAGAGGAGGGCCATGAAGATAATCAGAGGGCTGGAGCAGCTCCCATGTAAGGACAGAGTTGGGGTTCTGCCTGGAGAAGAGAAGGCTACAGGGAAACCTTATTGCATCTTCTCAGTACTTAAAGTGGACCTATAGGAAAGCTGGGGAGAGGCTTTTTTATCAAGGAGCATAGTGTAGGACAAGGGGTAATGATTTTAAGCTGAATGAAGGAAAAATTAGGTATTACGAATTTCCTGTGAGGGTGATGAGGCACTGGAACAGGTTGCCCAGAGAGGTTATGGATGCCCCATCCCTGGAGATGTTCAAGGCAAAGTTAGATCAGGTGTCTCAGGGTCTTTGCTCACCTCGGGCTTGAAAGTGGATCCCAGAACTTATTTGGAAAAGTTTAAGTGTTTCACGACTCTCATTTTGACTTTTCCCCCCTTATATCCAGTTGGAGTTTCCTCTATTGCAACTGGCATATGTTTTTTCTTGTCTTTTTACTGTACACAGCAAGATGAATCTGGCTCTGGCTTTATGATCCAAATTCAGAGGATCAATTAATCAATTCATTGGACTGTGACAAACATTGTTAATATAACTTGGATGAAGAAATTATGTTTATCTATGGATTATATGCAATTTTTCCCAAACTGCATAGCAGTATGTGACTTTTGGGTGAGCATTTGCAAACTTTCATGTATTCTTTATGCCTATTTTTTTTTCTTTCTAACTAGATTCCTTTTAAGAGCTTAAATTTCAGAGAATCTGTTGTCTCTCCCTTTGCAAACGAAGTTTTTAAAGAGGTTTCTGCTGGAGATGGTGTGATACTGATGGTGGTGGAACCATTATCACTGATAAGAGTGAGCTCCTGCTCATTACAGGTACATTAATAAATTCCCCCATATCTTGCAGATGAGGTAAGACAGTTGCTACTGAGGAAGTAAGTTTCACAGAACCCTTGAGCTATGATATTTTATTTTATTACTGGCATTGAAAATGTTGAAGCTTGGCTGACAAAACTAAAAGTACCTGCAATCATTAGTCATGCTTGAAAATCTTGGCCTCAGGCTTTGTTTATTGGGCGAACTTGTATCAAATAACACGTAAGCAAATAACAAATGAAGCAATTCTCAAGCATTTATAGTACCTGTAACAAATAAAGAGGTTTATCTTTTGGGTAAAACCCCAATCTCATATCTCTTTCTATAGGAAAAAAGGAAATATTCCTTCTTAGTTGTGTGAGTTCCTCAGGGGTTATCCTTGAACTTCAGGCACCTAGCTGTCAACTCCAAATTTCTTCAGAATGTGATCATAATCTACTATTAAGTTATAGGCAAGACATCTTTAGGGTGATCCCATCTTGATTTTGACCTGAGATTTGACAGAGCTTCATTTTAGTGTGACTAGTAGTACCAACACATGACCAGCAACTGGTCCATCCATCCTCAGCCCTGTTAAATCCCAGCTGTTCACAAAGCACTAATTTATTAATAGAGATAGGGTGGAACATCTCTGAGGGCAGGTTCCTTCCTGCTGAAAGAAACTATTTCCTGGGTTGCTTAAAAGCACATATGGGTAGGTTGCTAGTCTCTTACTGTAAAGATAATTTTGGTTTGGGAGCAAGGTGGGTTGAGAGACTAATGAGTTTATTTTTTTTCTTACTTGCTTTAACTGTGCCTGAACTAACAGCAGGGAAGCCGGCCATGGCATAGGTGGGGTGCTTAGTAACGTAGATGCGCGGTACATTTTAGCTGAGATGGAAGGAGATGGTGATTGCTCTCTGTACAGCATCTTCATCNGGCAAGGCAAGGCAAGGCAAGGCAAGGCAAGGCAAGGCCAGGCCAGTATTTTGAATCGTCTGTAAACAAAAATTTCACTTCCATTGAAAGATCCTTCTTTTTTTAAATTTTCACAATAACACTTAAAGTATTTCTTTGTCCAAATGCTTGTTTAAATGTTTAAATTCTTGCTGTTTGATAATAAAAAAGGGTTACTACATCAAAGTTTCTAAAGCCATTTTATCAAGTGAAGATTTGTGACAAAACCGACCAGATTACTCCTGTGTTTTTGCAGTTAGGGGAATAATATGTTTTGTTCCATCAATGTGTCCACTTTACATTATTCAGCACAAAGCTTTGTGAAATAAGAATCATGGGAATATCACAATATAAAGGAAAAAGGTACAAATAACAGCTTCGTAAACTGAGAAGTGCACATAAATAAATCATGTAGATGGGGCAGTTTGCTTAGCTGGCAAGAAAAAAAAATATGGAAAATCTGCTTGTTAAACAATAACCACAGAGTGTGCTTTTATGATGTTTTTCACCACAGTAATTCATATTAGAGATAGAAGCAGTTGCATGTTAAATAAAATCATTCAGCATTGTTCTCCTCACATTACAAAGAGCTGACTTATGTTGTTTTTAGATGCCTCCCATTAGAAAGTAAATATTCCTCTGATGTTATACATTTCAGAAAATTTAATAAAGATGAACTGTAAATAAAGTCACAGGGAGATTTCAGACAGTTTTATTAGCAGATTGTTGAAAAGAAAAGAAAATTAAATACAATAACAGTAAACGTGGTTCTCACATTGAAACCAGGCTCAAATAACTAGGCTACCATAGAAAAATTTCCAATTCTTGCATTATGATGTAAAAACAGATTTTTGTACAGATTTTGTACAACAAAATTCGTAATAACCTTTTTTCATTTTTAGAAAACTTTAAATATATAGATAAAAATAGACAATTTTCATAGGTCCTACATGAAGATGAGTATGTTCTGTTCCAAGGGCTTGCATAGAGCGCAAATGTGGTTATAATATAGAACAACTAGACATTAATATCTTTAAGATTACAAAAGCATATAAACAATAACATAAGCACAACTTTTTTTTCATAATCTATGCCAAAAAAAAATCCAAATCAAAACCCAGAAACAAAATACCAACCCAAAACCTGTATAACTAAAGAGGGGTAAAAATTTCAACTTAGGGTAAAGTCTCATGGGCTGTAATATTTACACTGTTTTTAGCAAGATTCTTTCTAAACATCCAGCTTATAAATTGGTTCCACTTTAATCCTTAACATTTCCATTTATGTACCAAGCGAAACACTGAGGCATTCCCAAAGGTCTTGAAGGTATATACTGTAAAACTACTAAACCTACTTACAGGTGACTCTATGCAAGGAGCAGAGCAATGGTAGATGCTACTACATATTTCAGTTGTAGGCTTTTAATTCTTTTTCAGATATGAATGATTCAAAAGCTTGCCACAAGTCCATCTAACTTTACAGCTGTTAACCCTTTAAAGACTGCATATGAAAAAACTGGAGTACAGAATCCCATATGTGTTCAAGCAACTATGAAAATTATGAAAGAACTGTGGTTAGAAAATAATGTCACTACAAAGTATTAGGTAACAATATTTAATGAAAAATATTGCTCAATATTTCTTTAAAAAAAATTACTGTGATGCGAACTTGTATATACATCTATTGTTAAAAAAAGATTGTGGCGGAGTAAATATGAACTACACAAAATAAATGTGTACCACTATTGCAAGGAAGACCTACAAACTATAGAAGCTCAGTGCTAGAGTTTACAAAACATTAGATTTTATTTTTTGACAAAATAATATTAATATCCAATCAGAACTATTTTAAAAGAAATATTTGCTTTAAGTTAGGTATCTTAGACATTTAAGGTTTTGATATGTTTCCATGTAATAAATAATATTTTATATGCATAAAAAATTAGATGAAGAAAGCATAATCACAAAACTTACAGTAATAGCACTGATTCACAAAATCAGTCTTTAAAGGGGTAACCCAAAAGTACGCAAAGCAAAGAACGTAACTCTTAGTAATGTAATAAGCACTGTGTTGCAGCTTACTTCCAGTTATCAGCACAAAGGTGAAAACACATATTGTAGCTTTTATAAAGACAGTGAAAGTAACACATAACCATCCATCCCTAAGACAAGGTGGGAGGGACAACAGACTTCAACTGTATCACTCAGTTCTACGTGGAATTGGACTGATACATCAAGTGTTTGTTAGGTTTTATTTTTATTTTTTTTAAGCAACATTGACATAATATGACATTAACATATAAAAATATTTCTGGCATTTTGACTTGCTGCTCAGCCACAGTCCATTCTTAAAAGTGCACTAATCAGGGCACTAATCAGGGCTCAATATACAAATAAAAGTGGCTGATACAGATTTCTGACTTGTTACCAGATGCTTAAGATCTCATTCAGTAATACTGTGACTCCAGGACAAATATTTACATGCCTGCATGCGTTAAAACTAGAAAGGTGTCGTTCTGACCAACAGGGTGACAAAACAATATTATCTAAAATTTTCATTTCCTAAACTCTAGATTTCTACTGCATACATAATACCTTCCTTGTGTGATTTGTGTTATATACTGTACATGTGACCAACAGTTTGATAAGAAGCAAAGTCTTTTATTTCATAAACCCCTGCCAGTTTACAACGAGAAATTATTACTCTTTTTATTGTATTTTTTTTATTTTAGGAAAAGAGATTTTGTGAACAGTAAAACAGTTTGTTTACATTCAGTATTTCTTTTCACTTACACAAAATTCCATTTCACTTAATGTAGTCTAACATACACGTGTTGGTCTCTTGGAAAGCATGTGGAAAAAATGTCTTTAGAAGAAAACCCACGATCATAGTTTGAAAACTGAATGTATCAATTTTTTTTTCTTTTACCTTTTTTTTTCCTTTTTTTTTTTAAATAAGAATCCTCTTATGCCCTCTACAAGTTCATTTCTGAGCTGTCTTGCTGGTTTCGGTATGATATAACAGTCTGTAAGTGTACTTGGACACTGCTGGAAGGATCATTTTATGTGCTCAATATGGAATCTTCAGAGGAGGACAGTTTGCATTCCTTGAAAAAGGGAATACTCAGCCTTGCTCTGACCCGCCTGTAATTTTGGATACAACAGTCCGGCACAGAGATTTTTTCACTGTAAGAAGAGTGCTACTGTACATTTACAAACATTCTTTAGGTCTCCGTGTTGAACCACAGGAGATAACCAAAGGAGGACACACTCTTGCAGAATTCTTTACATTTTTTAAGAACATTGATAAATGAAGTTGAGGAAGTTGGCTTGAAAACACTTTGTTTCCACAGAACTCCTTATGAGCCAATATCTTACTGCAAAGTTCTTAACTGTAGCACAGGTATCTTCAGCAGGAAAAATTCAATACATGACAGTAGTTTTCAAATAAAGTCTTCCATCTAAAATATGAAAAACAAATATTTTACTTCATATATTTATATCTGTGAAGAATCGAAAAGAGGAAAAACCCACAAGAGTTAAAACCTCAGCAGAAATCACAGAATGGTTTGTCTTGGAAGGGACCTTAAAAATCATCCAGTTTCAACCCCCATGTCATGGGAAGGGACAATTTCCACTAGGTCAGGTTACTCAAACAGTCCTACCATAAATCTGTAAGATGCCACCTATGGTATTTCTTGTTTGAAACAAAAGAAGTAATGAAACCTGAACATCGCCACTTAAATCTCATCTGACAGTGGTCAAAATAACTCTATTTAAAAAATTACATGCACTTCGCTAGTTGTGAATGCTGTAATATCTTCTAATGCTTTAATATATGCTGCACTCATATCAGTGCTAGGGCACCAGGAATGCAGGTGGAGCCTCTGTACATGTGTTTTTACTGATATGCAAACTTAGCTGAATAGTGCTGAACAGCAATTATTTCCTTCATGGTTGCAGAGCAAAAATCTTCTTGCATGGAATCGTTAGTACTCCCATCACTAAAGCCATAGCTCATACTTTCTGATTTAGCTATGTTGTTAAATATACCATGTAATGTAACCATTGTGCACATTTGTAGCTATTTATATAGAAGTCGGTATAGGATATTTAATCAGTATCAGTGAAGTATAGCCTCCTTCCCCCATAAATGAGATTAACTGAACAATTACTATGTTAAAGATGTAAGCATGACTTTCAACATTTTTTCCACTCAAGTGAGGAGCATACATTCAAGTGATATACGTGTGATGGAGAGGGAACACAAGAAACAAAAAGCTCACCTAGCTAGTAACTGTTGATCTAAAAAACCTTCAAGACAACATTCTGCCATAACATATTTTCACCTAATTTAGAAGTATAAAGCAATTTTTTTTCTTAATCGGGGATGTGAACATCTTGTATGCATCTATTCTTATAGAAATACAAGTATCTCTGTTTTTTTTTTTAAACAGGAAATAGACAGAAAAAACTTCGTCTTCTGACTGTAGGACAGAAAGCATTGACCCCTTGTGAGTAAAGTATATTAATTATCCAAAGTGAATAATTATGAAACTATTTATCATTTAGAATATAATACATCTGGAAGTATAAGCTTTATCTCCACTCCTCAAGCCTGCATGAAACTCTTCTTTTGGTCCAAATTAAATCAACAAACATGTATAAGATTTCAGAGAGATTTGTTTCTGCTTTGATTTTCTTCATCTAATCTTTTTATTCCAAATCAGACTTTAAAATTCTTTCTAGATATACAGAAAACAATTGTGTAAGATATAACTATATAAATGGATGCTGATTTTTAAAAATGCTTGGCTATCATTGAAATGCACAGCAACCCTTCCGCAAGCCTACTGTCACTATTGACAGAAAGAAAAGTTTAACCTGAAAGGAGACATAAGTACATCCTATAAAGTTGCTAAAATTCATCCCTTCTTTACACCCCTTTCCCATTTTTATTATCTAGTTCCCCAGAACTGCGGGGGGAAAATAAGGAAACAGTAGAATCACTCACTCTCAGTAATTTTTTTTAAGTGTCCCTCTGCTTTTCCTTTTCCGCCACTAGTTTTCTTTTGCAAGCTTCTGGGGTGCACCCCTTTTTGCTACTTTATATGCTGGTTTTACATTTTCTTGCCCCTTTCCCCAGTTTTTTATGTTCCTCACTTTTTTTGGCCAAGTAGATGATAATTTTTCCATCATTTAGAACCCACTCAGAACTCATTTTCCACCCACTCAGAACCCTTTGCACATTTGCTTTGCTCTTTATGGTCTCTGTGAACTGATGAGAGCTAAAAAGAAACTGAGTAAGGCCTTAAACACTTATTACTCTTCTTCGATGCATGAAGAGCAACTAAAATGCTTGTGGGAATTCAGGAGAGGAAGAAGGAATCTCTGAAATGGAGCTCAGTAAAACTGAAGGCCTAGTAAACCATCTCGAAAGAAAACCTGCATCAAGTACAGGACAGCCAGAGCTATTACTGGCTATGCATATAATTCTCTTGAAGAAACTGAATAAACACAACAGACATTTACAGCACTTAAGCTGTCCAGATATCTCTGTAGAAGAATTACTCTGCACATATACCAGCACTTTGGCTATTTTGAATGCACACTTGCTAATGAGTGTTGTGCATAATTCCCACATCTAAACATTAAGATAACCCACAGTCAGTAACTTTTATTTTATTTTACTATATTAGATCTCCATATGCCCTTTAAAATAAAGTATTTATTAAAACATATTCTTAATTGAAAATACAGCTGTAGGTAGCGTAATCCTTGTAGCAGCCAACAAAAGATGAACAATCTGCAAAGGACAGCAGTACATTTTCAGAAGTCAGCTCTCTTACAGTGCTTAAGGACCATTTCTGGCAGTGAAGTCAATAGGAGGTTTTTCATTTTTAATCGAAGACACTATCTGTATCCAGACCGTACTCTGTTTCCAAGAAGGTACAGAATACAAATGGAAGACTGTATTCTGAACAATAATAGAAATGGGCAGATGTACAAACTGTCTTCCTTATGAAGTAAGAGGATATTTGTTTATAGAACACATACCAATATTTAGGATGGATACACAGAATAAGCATAAATCTTCCTACTCCTCAATAACTCTATGACAGACCGTTAAAAGTGGAATTATTGCTTTTATTGATAATGGACTTAAACTACCATATAGGACATCAACAGTTGGTCTAATAACATTGCTTGCCTTATTACAGCACAGATATGTTCAATATTAATGTGTTTGATTAATTCCCCTATATGGGAAAATGGAACAACAACATTGGACGCATCAGCTTCAAAAGAAATCCTGTCTTGTTATATGACACAGATGCAGCAGTTCCATGTTGAAGGAATACTTAGTAAGTGTTTAAATGTTGCTAAGAATTGTGAAATATTTCCTTTATTTTCTTAAGAGCAGTCATGAGAAGAAAGAGGTGCAAAATAAAAATCCTCTTCTTTAGAACCTATAGTGCCAACATAATAAAAATAAATATATATATCACTGTACCTTAGCCAAATTCATAATATTCAGCCAGAACAGGAAAGTCAAAGAAAGTATACCCCCTCCTTATGAACATGAATGGCAAACTGGTGCCAAAAGATGAGAAGGCCAAGGTGTTCAACAACTGCTTTGTCTCAGTCTTCTCTAGCAACGTTTCTTCCCAGACCTCTTGAGTTGATGGACTGCAAGGGTTGGACTGGGGGAGCAAAGTCTCTCCCACTTGTAAGAGAAGATCAGGTCTGTGATCACCTAAGGAACTTGAATAGGTGTAAGCCTATGGGACCTGATGAAGTGCATCCCAGGGCCCTGAGGAAATTGGCTGATGTAGTTGCCAAGCCACTCTACGTGNTTGTCTGAAGCACGCACACACACCCTGCCGTACAGAATACTCGCTCTAGCTATTAAATGATCTCTACTTGCCTTTTTCTTCTGGCAGGCAGAGAGATTCTAGAGTTGCAGGATCATCCCCCGAGCAGTGGTTTATAAAACTGTTTTATAAGAAACCGCCAGCCTGGTGGTGGAACGACACAGGCTTCACATTTGCCTTCTTCCCTGCAGTCCTTTGACTTTCCGGAACAAATATGCAGATTTCCCCACTGGTCTCTGGCAAAATACATGAAGAATACTTTTTTCTTTACCTCCCCCCCTCCTTTGCGATTTATGGAGTAGTAAGCACATTTTTAAACACAGCTTTGCAGACAGTGAGATACAGCTCCACTCCATGCAAGACAAATTGAAGCTCATTTATGAAAGTACCTCTAAAAATGCCAAGGGAGTAGACTTATCAAAGAGATGACATCAAGTTGTCACTCATTCTTCGTACGTGCACCTGTGATTGAAAAAAGTGTTTTCTTTAATATAACTTGATATTTGAAGAGAATATGACAAAATGAAGTCCCATCCCTTCATCATTTACATTATGCCTTAGGGGTACAAAGTTGATCTAAGACGTTTTGATTTATGCCTATTAGTGAAGCTGTACCCACAGATGATCAAAAGGCTCATTCTGACTCATATAAAATAGTCAATATCACAGTTAGGGAGACCCATTAGGTAAAATTAAATTACAGCTATAAATGACATAAACCTGAGATATTTTATGATAAATATCATTTGATATACCGGCCTTCTTTAAGAGTTCATCCCATCCACCCTCCTTCTAAAGACAGGTCCTAAACCACAGGGCATGAAAAACGATGAACATAAAATGGAAGCTACCCTGCTTAGAGACTTACAGCTAACCTGTCAACCTGCTGTGCTTTCCCATTCGACATTTCACAAGCTATATCATAAAAGGACAAGCACAATAAAAGCACCTTTTGTCTTTTATTTCAATCATATGTACCCTTTGCAAATCAAGCTGTAATAGAGATGTGTAGAAGGGAAAGCAGAAAGCTCTGCCACTGGAATCGAGGGGAGCTCAATGGACCATTTACAAAAGCCAGTGGGCTTTTGTACGCAAGCATAAAGCTTTGGATGAGACCGAGGGAAGAAAAGGGTGTCAGCACGCTGCAAGAAATCTACTTCTCATATCTGATGTGCAAAAGACGGACGCAGCAGAAGATATAACTAACCATGTGCGATGAGCTCAGGAGAAAACATAGAGGATCAGGAGTCAGAAGTGCGCCCTGACAGGCACATCAGTCAGGAACAGAGCAACCCAACTGTAATATCCTGAGTGTCTCTGTTTGGAATTATTAGGTTACCTTTACCGTGTAATAAAAGGTAAATAGACTGCAGATACACTAAGCAAAAAAAAGATGGGATTAATACACTGTTTCAATTTGTTTCAGGAGTGAAGATGTGGAAATTATTTCCACATGGAGAAAATCCTTGTTAACTAATGACATGAGGGCAGAGAGCAAACATGAGAATGGCAATTACGTTTGACCTGTACTCAGTCTAGTCTGATGAACTCTCTGGGTGATGTGCACTCTACATCCTTGGGCTGGGTGTAAGAAGCTTCTGGTAAAATAAAAGCTTACAATTGTGCTAAATCCTATTACAGCTGGAGTTCGTGCTACCCTCACACTCAGTAGGAATTCACAGTAAATACAGATAAGGCTATTGTATAATCCTTCCTCCTGTGGACCTTTTCACTTCTCACAGCCTGAGTAAAGCTGACTGAAGGACGGCTCGCCTTTCTGCCTGGGAACTGTCTGTCATGCAGGAAAGTATCCAGTACACTAAAACACATGGAGGGCAGGGAGGTGATTCAAGAGTCATCATGGCTTCACCAAGGCCTGCCTGACCAATCTAGTAGCCTTCTACGATGTAGTGACCAGATCACTGGACAAGGGAAGCGCTATGGAAGTCATCTATCTGGAATTCTGTAAGGCTTTTGACATGGTCCCCCACAATATTCTCCTCTCTAAATTGGAGACATGTGGATTTGATGGGTGTGCAGCAGGCATTGCCCTTCAGAAATACGAAGACTTCAAATCATGCTAGGAAAACCAGGGGTAGCTCACAGCTCTGCAGAGGAATGATAATGTTGCATCACATTGTGATGACCACATACAATACATATACCCGATTGCTGTCCCTATTCCTTTACGGACTCCTATTCCCTTCTTCCTAACCATTTCTCTTTCAATTTGTATTGTTCAGAAGTTAGTCTACAATGACTTGGAACTTCTGAATGTTGTTGCCAAAGCCACATGAATCACATTGCCTCTAGGTGTAGTCAGTGGTCCTATCTGAATATCAGTGGAGCATTACCACTGACAAGCCTCCATGATTTCAAGGTTAAAATCACAAGCAAAACCTAGAAATCAGCAAATTAAGCAAGCTCACCCTTTGCAACTCAATGTGAAAATGCCTCTAAATCCCAAATCATGAGCATGCTGCTGCTTCCTGCCCCCCAGTCAACTCTTATTTAAGTTACATGTGTTGCACTACTTCCTGTTGTAAACACAGAATTTGTCTGTCTGCATAAAACCTTTTTATGTAAACAAATATGGAATATACTAGTCGCAAAACCAGTTATATGCACACAAACATACACTACACAAACACACACAGTGTTCTCTAAAAATGTTGATAACACTGGAGTGTATTTTTAGCCTAGTGAAAATCGTTGATCTTTGGCAAAGTTTCCAATATTTACATACTGTTACATACAACGTAAATGCATAGAACTTCCTTTTGCTCTTAGGAAGTCAAGCAAAACCAAAACCTTGGGAAATACTGCTAAATTTCTAAATAGAACTATGCATGATTAGCAGATTGTCATTTGTTTTAATTGCTCTTTTACAAATGGCAGTGTTCAGCAAGATCATGCAAGCTCTTGCTAGTAACTCAAACTGAAAATGCCACTACTCCTAAATCTCATTTGTTTTTGTCTGTGGACTGATATGACAGAAATTCTAGTCAGAGTGAGGGAGTATTTTATTTTAGATCAGCCCTTTTTAATTAAGACTCATTTGGAGGTTTTGAAAGAACATGTCCAAATAATTAAAAGGTCATAAATGTTATAAAAAACAAACAAATGGAACTGACATAAAAGTTTACAATGCTGAAGCAAATCATATGCCTTGAAACACATTCCCACAGAGATGTCAGCTGGGGAATGATTCAGACAAGTGTTCTGTGGGCAGCTTGTAGTAAGTATCTCTCTGGGTCTAAGATTTTCTGAGGTAAAAATATACACCCACTCAAATATTATTCCTATTAATACGCATCCTTGTAAAGCAATAAAAATCTACAATGAAATGTTCACTTTGGTTTTAGGTTGCAGACTAAAGAAATCATCCATTATTTGATAATGCGTGTATTTCTGCCACTCAATGCAAATCACACTGGGATTGTTTGTCATCCAAACATATAATACTTCAGTTTGTATGCTGAGAGATGCTTTAAAAAAAAAACACATAATAACAATGATCAAAATAAATACCATAAGGGCATACTACTGTATCTGGCTTATGAAAATCTGCAAATCAGCATCAGTTGTGGTGTTGTACCTGAATTCAGTCAATTGCTACCACAGAAAAACCTGTTGAGGAAAACTCCCCTTAGTAATTGTAGACTCATAGAATCATAGAATAGTTTGGGTTGAAAGGGATCTTAAAGCCCATCTAGTTCCATTCCCCCTGCCATAAGCAGGGACATGTCCCACTAGATCAGGCTGCTCAAGGTCCCATGCAACCTGCAACACCTCCAAGGATGGGGCAGCCATGAACTACCTGGACAACTTGTGCCAGTGCCTCACCACCCTCATAGTGAAGAAATTCCTCCTAATGTCTAGTCTAAATCTGCCTCTTTCCAGTTTATAGCCATTCCCCCTCATCCCATCACTGCAAGCCTTTTTAAACGGGCCCCTCCCCAGATTTCTTGTAGCCCCCTTCAGATACTGGAAGGTCACTATAGGGTCTCCTTGGAGTCTTCTCTTCTCCAGGCTGAACAAGCCAAACTTTCTCAGCCTGTCTTCGTATCAGAGGTGCTCCAGCCCTCTAATCATCTTTGTAAACACTCTGATCATCTTTGTAATAAGATAAAGTTTTTCCTATAGTGAGAAGATTTGGGGAAAACAAACATACAAACAAATAGAAATTGCAGCACGTCACAAAAAGCTACTAAACAAGAAAACAATAGAGTTCAGGTCAGAAAGAAGAAAAGGACAAAATAATGCATGAGAAGGAAAATGAATGGTAAGATTAGAAATCTCAGTGGGAGCTTTGGAAAGTTAGGATGTCAAAGTTTGTATAAGTTTTTGTTTATCAGTGTATTAATTTATTAATTATTTATGTATTATTTATTAAGTTGCTATTTTTTATGACTGTAATTTGTGAGCTGTAGACCAGTAAATTCCAGGCCACGATCCAGGAACACTTACATCAAAGTAGCTCAAATTTTAGTCATCAGAGTTCCTATTTACAGTTAATACAGTTTTGTCAAATATGTATAGGCCAGTGATCTGACCTGATCTTCATTCAAAATGAGTCTTAGATATATTTGAATGGTTGAAAGTCAACTCTTTCTGCTTTCAAAGTAAAGAACACCTCCTTTAGATTGTTTTCTCTCTCATTAATAAGAACACAACTGAAAAAGAGAGGATGGGAACTTTATTCCTAACTCTGACTGTAATTCTCTCTGATCTCACTACAGGTTTTTTGTTTTGTCTCTTAACCCTTCCCTCTTTATTCCTTCCCTCTTCATTCCCTCTCTCTTTTTAGAGAGATTCCAGGCCTTTTCAGGCTGTTTTCTTTACCTTAGCAAGGTACAGCCGTGTTAGCTGACATTTCTAAGGACCATGTTCTCACATGTAACAGAAAATCCCACCACTAACAAAGAAATCACATGCACATACTTTTTTTAATTGAAACTATCAGTTTTTGTCTGATAAAAATCCATTTGGAGTCCATCTCAACTGCTGGTGACTGTGCTGACCTGAGCTTAGAGTCTTCCTTTAAAGCCACATGTTGCAACACAAAATCCCCAGTACTAGCCCACGTCCTCACCAAAGACAGCAGCCTTTTTACTGAAATTCAGGATACGCACTGTTGCCACACCCTAAAGCCACCAAAAACTCCTACCTTCTGTTTTAGCAAGCAGAGGTAATTGTATAGCATTTTGTACTCTCTGGACAAGAAAAGATGGCATGACAAGAAAATGAAATAACTTGTAAGTTAGTGTAACATATAATTTGTAACTTAAGATCACTACAGCTCTTCTCCTTCCAATTTCAGCCAGAATATTATGAGGGAAAAATACCTTGGTGCAACAGATTAAAGGGAATAAAGTATTTGTAACATAGACTGGGGCTACGTCTATCTACATAAAAGAAAAAGTGCTCATTTGTGCTAAAAAACATAATAAATTGTGTTTCCTGTTAGGAAGTAGCTTTATTGAAAATGGCAGTTATTTTCTCAGAAGTTATTTCCAGGCACCTGTAATCTAATGAGGTTTGTCCCTTTCAAAGAACAGTTGTACGTGCATGCCCGAATGCACACAACCTCTTCAGCCCAGAGCTGATAAAAGCACCTGCAAGCCATAGCTCAAGCACATTTAAATTATATAACTGGTTGGTTTATTTGTTTTAATAAGACAGGGCAAACGTGAATCACAGTGTACTTCTAACCTTTCATTCAACCTGATGTTTTAATCATTTGGAGGAAAAGAAACAAAACAAAAGAAAGGGATGGCAAAAAAGTGGTAATGATTCATGTGATATTTGATAAGGCAGCAACGGGAAGTCAAAATAAAAGCAAGCATATTGTGACAGATGGAAGGGATCTTAGTCAAGTTGCAATCCTTCTTCAAAAAAACTTAAAGGAAGCAGCTAATTAAGAATTAATTCTATTTTTGTACACTCCTCATATATTTTATTCAAATTGAGACAAAAGAGGTTTCCACCGAAACAGGAAGATAAAAATGGGAGTCTAACTTTTTAAACATGGGAAAATAATTCATGATGAGGTCGAGTCTTTTCCAGAGTTTGCACAGTGTGATTGAGAACATAAAGCCCAGTTTTTACAAAATGCAGTTGTGAAATCATTTGAACATAACTTTCCGAACTTTTCCTGACAAAATGCAAACTGATGTGTTGTATGGGAAAGAAAAATCTTCCCGGTGTATGAGGTTAATCAGAATGCTGAAGCTTTACAATTTGACACTGCAAAGGAGGGACAGAGGGATCTATACTGTCCCAACATTGTTACCAACAGCAAAACTAGATTGTATCTTGAAAAATATGGATGGATCCACTGCTCTCTTCCCAGGCAGAATTAGAACAGACTACAGGAGATGTATGAAACCAAGCTCAACTGTTGAAGCTTTGAAATTAGAGCAATTTCTTCTTTAAAAAAGTGCTTATCCAGTTTTTATGCAAAGACGGGTGATTTCACACTGCATGTTCAATAAACTCAGGCAAATACGAGGTATGTAAACATGTTTGGCCAAATGCTATCCTAGTTTGCCCTTTGTATAACACCAATAAATTAGTTTCAAATTAGCATATTGCTATTAATCATACACCTTTCATTTCTCTACTTAACATTCATGTACAAATACATTTGTGTTAAAACTCAAGTGTAAATATTCAGGAGACTGAGATGTACATGTTTTTCTTTTTAAAATAATAATTTATGAATAATAACTTATTCTTAGAAGATCTTAATTCTACTTCTCAGTGTTCATACATAAAAATACAATACATAAAAAGAGTGTCTAAACACCTTTTTTTGCAATTATTTTAACTATTGAACTGTTAGAATCTTTCTTCAGTGGCATTACCGTGTTTTAATCATGAATATATGTTTTCATTGCATACTGAATGCTGTGGGAACAATCTAAAGGTCAACAATCTGGTCTTTAGTAAACTAACAATGTGATGGGCTACCTGTATATGCCACCTTCTGTTACTTAAAGATCATATAGAACACACAGAACTTGCCATTTTGAATATGGAAATTATTGAACTGACAAGATGAGAAATTCTTTGAAGGAAACAGATTTTAAAAAATCACACTGTCTTCTGGTGTTGCCTTATGAACTCAGCAACCCTTTTTGTATTTATATAAACAGGCCAAAAGAATATCTAAAAAAAGACAACAGTACTGATTATCCATAAGCACTGATCCTGAGTCACGAAGGCATTGTATAGCAAACTTCTGTTGGAAAAAATCTCCAAAATAATTAAAAAAACAACAACAGAGAAAAAACCAACACTTTCAACTCAAGGATCATGTGGAAAAGTTATTAAAGGATGAAGTCACAGCTAAATATGATCAGCTTGTGAGCTTCCACAGCTCATTGTGTTCAGTGCTGTTTGTAACAAGTGTGGATAATTTTTGTGCTGAAAAAGCTGTCTTGCATTAAATAGTCTTATAGTCTGAAAAAAGTGCGCTTTATTTGCTGTTGTATTTTCAAAAACATAAACAACTTTTTTCCTATCTTTTTAGCAAGCCAATCAACAAGTGATCTTGGATCTGATAGCATAAAATTGAGAAAGAATTGAATTCTAAGCATTTGAATGTGGTTTCTGCCTGAAATCTTTTGTTTTCTTGTAATATTTTAGTAGAAATAGAAAATACTATTCATCTTTTTACTCTGATTGACCTTTCCACTTTTCTCATCACTTTTGCCTCTTTCTTTACTGCTCTGCTCAAATGATCACTTTTAATGCTAAACATCATTACCAAAGCAACATTTAATAAAAAGTATTGATCATAAAGTTAATCTTCAAACAAATACTCAAATAATTATTTTCCTCCCTGGAGAGGAAAAACTGTTCATAAAATTAAATCTGAATAAAATACAACAGAACTGCATTTGCTGGAGCTTTCAGGAGCTTTTGCTTCTGAGTTGGGATCGAACTACAGAAAACATAGGCAAAACCATATACAAGTTAGTAGCTCTTAAAAACTACCCTCCATGCACACGTACAGAAACGGACACACAGATCCTTTCTATCACTGAACTAGAAGCTAATAGCATTAGCATAGTTTAAAAGTACAGATCACATACCGAAATTTGGATTAATAAAGATCTACAAAAGTCTGGAAAAAGTAACATGGCTCATGACTTTTCTACTAGGAATAGTTGTGGCTGTAGCTAATAGTATCAATCTTTTCTTTCCATCATCAGTGTGATGTTCATTTCCTTCGGCATACACAAATCGTTTACGAAGACAAATTCTTCTAAAGTATTATCTTTTCTAAAGCTTTAGTCCAGGCTTCTTTTTAAAACACAGAAGACTTACCTAATACCTACTCTGGCATCTCTTCTGATTCACTGAATCACAAATGTGTAACTTTCATTTGATGTAATATTCCAATAACTAAAAGACAGGCCAGTGTTTTGATGTTTTAAGATTAGATTTAAACCCACAGTTAATAAAAGAGAATGATCTGGCTTTTCCGTAATCCCAGTTACTGGGATGTAATTTCAAATGCTGCAAAGGTTACTAGAAAATAGTGGCCATTTAAAGAAGGCATTTAGCTTTACTACTTACATTAGCCTTTATAAATCTGTTCTGGAACTCTGGAATCCTATTCTAACATCAATATCACATTAACATCACTTTTTTCTTTTAATATCCAACCACCCTCATTCTCATCTATCTCTGTGATGTAACAGACTATTTGCTCAATGCAAAACACGAAGAAACAGTCACATGTGGAACAGGAAGGAATGAGGCTGTAAAACAGATAGATTGTACAGTGGCAAGCTTATAGAAAATCTATTAAGGGTGCATGGGATGTCAAAACATATTATCTTGCTGCTTTCAGGTATTTTGTATGAAAGTAAACTTATGGAAGACAATGGCACCAAGCAGTCAGCTCCAGAACAAGAGTCTAGGTGACAGAAATCAAACCAGAAGTCATGCCCAAAGAAATAAGCAATGAACTGAAGCTACACATAATCCTTACTACCACACAGAAATATGAATAGATCTTAATGAATTTCCAGGGGCTTAGCATGAGTGACACAACTACAAAACTGAAAAAAGCAGCTCATGTTAAATCTGAGGAAGATTTCAAGCTGGAAGATGTCTATGGGGTTTGACTCAGTAATCAGCTACTAAGCAATATGCAAGTAAAATGCTTTTGTTCCTGTAAGGAATGAAAAATACTAGCATTTTAAATCACTAGGGAACTTTGTTTCTTTGACAAGTGCAAATGCTGACCCAGGTAGATTGTTTTTCAATTCATAATTCAAACTACTTTCCCTAACTGACTGTAAACCTCCATCTTGGGCATATCTTCATAGATGCATTTATGTACTGCGGTGACAAGCCAACCTCTCTCCTTCCCTCTCAGTGGTAACATAATTTCAGATAGGTACTTCAAAATTATTATTCTACTCTCCTAGGAAAATCTCAATTAGCCTTAGGGCCAGGTGGTTTGAATTTGGCATCGCTCTGTGTCTTTGCCAATAGAGACTGCTCAGAAAAAACAGCGTGTCATGACAGTCTGTGTCCTGGATGCACCCCACTACAGAAATCCCAGACCATATGGAAGCAGCATGCTTTTCCAGAGAGAAGTTAGCACCATGGTCTATCATCAAAAAGTAACCAAGAGAATAGAGAGTCACTAAATTAAACCACAGAGCAGTCTTAACTAGTGACTCTGGGATCAAGTGACTACCTTGGAGTCAGAAGAAATGACCTACGCAAAATATATGAAGTGTAAAATTTTCTTGCTTGGAAGTGTGATTATGTCAAGACAGAGGAAATGAAGAATGTTACTTCATGGTTGCTTTTTTCTCCTTTTTTTTTTACTCTTTAGGATGATGGTTGCCCATGCTCAAGGTCAATTTAAACCGCAATAGTTTCAGAACAGGCTACTGGTATTATAAAAGGACTAGAATCCACAACGCAAAAATAAAATTAATTGATATCCTCATTATGGAAAAGCAAATTATTATTCTTCGTATATACATGATATGTATATGTATACGTATATGTATATGTATATGTATATATGAAATGTATATGTAGAGAGGAGGGTGCTGGCCTCTTCTTCCAAGTGACAGGGGACAGGACGAGAGGGAATGGCCTCAAGCTCCACCAGAGCAGGTTTAGGCTGGACATTAGGAAAAAATTTTTCACAGAAAGGGTCACTGGGCACTGGAACAGGCTGCCCAGGGAGGTGGTTGAGTCACTATCCCTGAAAGTGTTTAAGGGACGGGTGGACGAGGTGCTGAGTGGCATGGTTTAGTGTTTGATAGGAATGGTTGGACTCAATAATCCAGTGGGCCTCTTCCAGCCTGGTTATTCTATGATGCTATGATTCTATGAAATAGTAAAAAAAGACACAAAACAGATCTGTTTTTCTGTTGCAGTAACTCAGTTGTGGTGTAGCCTTCCAAGATGACAGATGTATTAAAATGTACTTTAAGATGGTATTTGTGATACAATAGCCTGCAAACACAGATTTTAAAGCCCATCTAGTTCTACGCTTAATGCTATGTCATTTCAGTAGGAAGAGAGTACATGCTGAATACATTTACTGCATAACTGGTCTGGTAAAACAGACTTGGCTATAAAGTTAATTTTAGCTGGAAGAACTAGGAGAGTCACAGGTTTTGAAAGAATACAAAAAATCCTACAGGGAAACCTTAGATGTTAATTCCTAAAACTAGACTCTTGTGCACTGAAATTTGAAGTTCAAACTCTGGAACTATTACCCATTTGGAACTGAAACAGTACTGATTTGTCTAAGCTTCAGTAGTGTTTTAGCATTTCAATATTTTAGCACTGGGAACTAGATTGCTTAGGATGGCATAGTTACTGCTGTAATAGTAATTGTGATTTTCATAACAAATTTGATGATAGGGTTGAAAATGCAACTGATCCTCCAGTCAGTTATACCAGTTTTATGATGCTTCCAGTATTTCCAGTGAAGCTAAATATTCTGATCCAGCCACAATATCTTTATGCTGTATTCATCAATGTGCAAGCATATTGTGCTCTCTCCAAAGGCTACGAGTGTGTATCTTTGAGTTAGAGTTTAAAGCAAAAATGAGAGCAAATTATTGCTGCTTTTTATTTTATGTTTGTATTCAATATAGCTTGATTATTTGAAAGTACTTGTAACCAGCATATTGCAGCACGAAACAATATCATGAAAAATACATGTCTTTTAATGCAAAGGTTGAACCGACAGTTTGTCACAGGCAGAATCTGCAGAATCAACAAAGAGACTAAATAAACAAGTCAAAACTTGAATTATCGAATATAGCATTGTATATTTTTAATAATCTCTATTCTAATTTCATGCACATAAACCAGCACTGTAATTTTTTTCATCCAGACTTCATAACACTTTGTTTCCAAGGCCAAGCAGCAGCACTTTGTGATCCATCCTTTCTAACGTCCATGACAAAATACACTATTATGCTATTGCTGCTTTTCCTAAGCTATTAGGGGCTGTATCACTTTTAAAAAATAAGGCTGACAAGAATATAATAGAAAAAAATGTTCCTTTTACCATTACTGATATACACTTTGTGTTTCTCAACTACGAAAACCAAAATGACATCACATTATCATTATATATGCTGCTGTCTCCCAGGATGTCCTTCAGGTGTTATGGAACCTTACAATGACCAAAATACTTCCTGTGAAGGGTTGAAAAGCTAAAGATTTCTTTTTAAAGCTAGCAGTCTATCCTATATAGAATAGATTTTCCTCTTTACAAGCCAGCTGGCAGTTCTCTGGAAGAATACTTATTATAAATATATATGCTGACAGCAACTTTTAGCTATAGATGGAACATGATGCTGGCTAAGTATTCCTTCTAAATGTGTTAATTTTAGTTCCACTTCCTTTATACTTGCTTTTCTTAGTTGATTTATTTCTTTTTTTTTTTCCCTTTCAGAGGAACTTGAGATACTAATAGAGATGGGTAAAGCTCCAAATCAAAGCCATGGGAAAGCTAAATGCTTGAATTATACAAAGCCTAAATTGTTTTGTTATGATTCTTAATTATATCAATACAAAAATAACCACTAGTAGAAAACACTATTTGTAGAATTAAAATAGATTTGGCATAGTAATTGGATGTTTTACTGGTTTAGAATGAAGCACTTACATCAATATTGCAGACATATTAAGAAATTGTTTATCTTAAAATAAAACACTATAAATATTTCCTGTTTCTGAAGGACATAAAAATGTTTTCTGCTATCATTATACTGGCAAAAAAAGAAAGGACAAAAGATAAAATCTTCGCTGACTTTAAAATTAAACTATCAGACCTCTGCTAATTTAAATACATATATTCATGGCAAGGTTATATTTTTTTGCCTTTTCTATTTTTAATTATTTTTTAAATTGACTTAAGAGTAATAAAGCAATTGAATTGGAGTGACATTTTAGGAAGGTAGTTGCCATCTTCACTCTTAACACTGCTCAAAGGGCTGACTGCCTGACAAAATCTAACCAGTTTTATTTACATTTAAAGTTAAACTGCTCATTTGCCTTGTGCATATATTAAGTGAATATTGAACTCTCATTCTTTTTAACAGGACTTCTGACCCCACAGGTAGTTTAAGATTATAAAAGGTAAGCTGTCACCTATTAGACCAAAATGCTGCCACTCAGTAATATACTTTTGATCTAACACAGAATAATTGAAGTAAGTCAGTCTATTACATTTTTCTTATATGAAAATTCAGGCAGGTTTACTTTAAAAAAAAGCTATGGCTATCAAGTACTTCCTTACTAAATCCCATAACATAATTTCCATAATTTCCCATCTATTACTCTTCAGTAGATTTCAAACTAACTATAATTAGTTGATAATAGTTGTAAATTGCTGTATCTTGCATTGCCTCTCTTAGCCACTTTTTTTTTAAAAATATTTTTAAAATATAAAAGCAGGAGTTAATAATGCAACTGAACTTCTATTTTGCCCTTCACCCAAGATCTGGAATTCTTTAATATCATTAATTTTCATAACACCCTTGTGAGACACCAAAGCATTGATGCTGCCATCAAGAAATTAGTAGATAAAGGCTGCATAAAGATTTGGGTTTGACATAAGGTCAAAAGATTTGGTTAAAAATTTGATTAAGATTTATTTAAAAATGCACTAAAGCATACAAAATGAGTTATTCCTTTACCATATCACTCAATAGCAAAACATCAGACCTAAAGCACATAAGCAATCCAAACAAAACCTATCACTTTAATTTTGAAATTGATGTTATCCACTTGATTCTTTGTTTGTTGCAAAATGTGAAATGAGCAAAGATTTCTTAGCCTACACTTCTTGTGACTCTGTCACATGCTACATTTATCCTTTGCAATTAGACTATCTTGGAGTATAATTACAACCCTGGCTATAAAATAGACACATCCAGAAACTGAATTCAGCTTTTCTGGAATGTGACTGAGTTTGCTAAATTTGTTGGTAGAGGTCTACACCAGAGTACTCTAGTTATGCCCCTTCCATAGACAAAGAAGAAATATATGACACCTAATTTATGAAGTGATGAACTGTATCGTAGATGTTTCTCTCCACTCCCTCCATACAGAGTCAAGGCTGACAAGCACAGATGTCTACATTGTAGAATTCTACGCTTTGTCAGGTTAACTCCAGCCCATGTCTTGTTTGCAAGCAAAACTACATTTTAGTAGAGAAACATTTACTAGCTCTCCATTAAAATTAGTAATGGAATAGCGATACAGTAATACAATGCAACTATATAATTAATATTATACAGTTTTCCCTTCTAGAGCTCTGTGATACTTCATCTACTTCTTTTTCTACCTCTCAATTTAACTTTTGCTCTTTCCAAGTTTTCAAACGCTTCTTTAGACTCGTTTCATGCTTTGTGCCTCCCACAGTAGGATCCAATTGAAACAAATGTTGCAAAGTTTCAGGATTAATGCAGAATTCAAGTTATCCTTCCTGCATTTTAGGGTCATATTTTATGCAACTTCCAGAATTGTACAGAATGGAAACATTACAAAATTACACCAAGCAGAAAAGGACATGTCAGTCATAGATGCCTTTTGATTTTCCAGAAGTGATACACAATTGTTCATTTCCAACAACAGTAGTTAGGAGAAGTGGCTGAAATGCAGCTGCCTGTAGTGTGTTTACTGTCGAAAGTGATGTTGTAATTCTGAGGCAAGCAAAAAGGGAAACACATAACAGATGAGATTCATCATAGTAACTTCAAATACCTGCACTGTAGATAGCTGTGTTTGAGTTAGTTTTGTGGACTCCCTTCATAATCAACAAAACTTAGAAGGTATGATTAGTTTTCTTCTAAGGTAGATATGTGTCTACTACTCTTTGTTGATTTTAACAGGAGTCCAACCAAATAGCTCAGATAAAGACATATTCCCCACAAACGTGTGAAGCAAAACATATTTCTCCCACAGATATTGTTTGGGAATTTTATAGATAATCACATTGCCTTAGCAGCTGTTCAACAATTTCCACACCTTCATAATATCCAGCAACACATTGTGGTATTGGTAGACTTATACTACATCTTATCAGCTGAAACAAAATATAGGATAATATAGCAAAGAATATATTACCCTGTATACAGTCTTTATAGATTAAACCTCCCATTTCATAAATTCTTTTATACAATGAGTGCTCTATCTTAAAGCACTTTTAAACAGCTCCTACTTTTCTATCTCTGCAGAGATGGCTTTCCAAGGTATTGCATGTCTAAAATGAATTCTAACACATTAACGTGCTCATAAACTCCTTATGCAAGGACTTAAGCATATGTAGGCACATTGAAAATGAGTACAAATCCCATCATGGTGTTTCACTGTGCAAATATAGTTTCTTTGTATTCTAAATCCCCAATCTTTTCCCTTTTTCAAGTATAATTTTATTATTCCAATAATATTGTACTTATCCTTGAAAAACACAAAACTCCATTTCAGAAATCTTACTGTGTAAAGTGTTAAGGTTCTGTATGGAAGCTATTTTATTTAAAACATACATTTCTTTTTCAACAAGCTCTATTTCCAATAATATTAAGTATCTGATGCATTACCTTTGGATTCTAGGTGGATGCTTTTTTAAGTAATAGCCTTCACCTTTGAACCTGAAAAGCTAATCATTGTCCTCTTACATCTATTTTCTTTGCAGAAATAGCTTTCTGCAAAGTACTTCATTTCTTTCCATCTCCTCACACTTCAATATTCAAATTTTGCACCAATCTTTGGTATGTTTTTTTGGTTTTGCACTTCATATTCTCATTCTGGATGTCTAGCCATATTGGAAACTGTCTCAAAGTTGCTAATCACAGCAGCCTGTCATTTAACCAGGTCCTCTGCCACTACCATCCTTTAGAACTGTACCTGTCATCAGTCTTAGTCCAGGTTCAATCACTAAATGTCAGGCAGCAAGTCACAAACTGTTTTTCCTTGACTGTTAGTCTAGCAGAATATAAACTAACCTCATATCATGTTCAAACTCCTGTAGTATTGTAAATTTTAACCCACGATTATCAGTAATTTTTTTCTATATATAATAACAGTTCTACAAAAGCTGTTACTTATACCAGGTTGACAATAATAAAAATACCAAAATGTTTACTTTTACATCCCTACTTTTAAAGTTAAAAAGAAAATAAATCATCAATTAACATGAAATGTAAATAATTTAAAACCTCTTGAAAACTTTGTAGACTGAACAGGGTTTCTCAAATTTTAAATGTTGCTGTAGTCAAACTGACACAGAATGTGCAATAATGTGTTTGTTTTTCAGATACTGTAGGTCTGAAGAGATTTTTTGTATACTTCAATTATAAAAACATTTAAAACATACAAACTTGTGCAATTTTTATTTTAATGAAGATGAGAAGTTCATTAACGAAGATAAATATTTCATTAGATGTTAAATAAAACAAAGAGATTTTTTGGCTTCTCTCAGCACAAAATTCCTTTGAAAGATTAATTAATACATGCAAATTATGCAAATTAGACCCATGCAAATATTTTATGAAGACAATTAAGGGAACCATTAATTACTGCTTTTTTTGCTTCAGTGAGATTCATTCATTTAATTTTAATTTCACTTTAACTGTTTTGATGTATAATCTTGCAGCTAAGAACTTTATCTTTCCTAGTGGGTCACTTAAACTTATAAATTTCATCAAGTGAGCAGCAACAGAAATCTGTAAAGATATTCTCTGGGCTATGTTTAGTATCAAGAGAAAATTTTGACACAATGCACTCCTAGAAACTGCAAAACTGGAAGGGAATGTGAGCTCATTCTTGGACAAGGTTCAACTGCTGGAAAAGCAATTAATTTGCTTTGGCTGTGCTAATATAGGGGAATTAGAAAGTGTGACACAAGACAAATAGAAATAATTAGTTCTCCAAAATGATGTTCTCATTAATATGGTTTGAACAGTAGAAATAAAAAACATTATTGTGGCATGTCTGCATTCTGTCCCTCGCCACAGGAGGTATAAAAATGCAAGATGCAGCATTTTTTCACCTTTGTAGTTTGTATGGTGATGGCATTTATTTTTATTCTTTATTACAGTTTTTAAGAAAAGAAAATTGTGGACCTGATTCTGTTATCTAAAACCTACTGCATTTGCATGAAGCATGAGGGTTCCCTGGGTTTCTAGATCATTTTCTTCCTGTGAAAATACAAAGATATAAATATAACTGACTAGGGTTTTCACAACAATACACTTAAGTTCCTAAATTGAAACTTTGATTTCAATGTTGTTTATTTAAATCATATTTTATGGTATGCAATACACAAAGTATAATATGCTTGTTTGATAGTTTATGCTGCTATAGCAAAAGATTACACTAACAAAGGAGTTGATGACATCCTCTCTAAATCTGGTAAAATAAAATGAGTTTTCTTTTTCCATAACATGAATGCATATGTACGCAATTGATGAAGTATGTAGAGGTAGATTTTCAGTTGCTCTTACTTTTAACGCTTACACGAGTACAAACCATGTTTTCTACAAAACTGAAAATCACTAGCTGGTACTCTTCACAAGAACAGATCACTAGAAGGCTGTTCAAGACATTTGTTCACCTACACTCGAAATTTCTTAGCTTGTTACAAGACTAAAAGTAATGTAATTTCAGGTACCTGTGATTTTTTTCCCCTGCATGCAATATGCCTTCCAGGTTTTACCAAGTTCCAACTGAAGGCATCTCCCATTGAAAGTTTTGCTGTGTACATATTATTCATCTGAAATCTGATATTAAAGTGCAGTGATTTAACTTGTTTCTCCTTTCAGTTAGCTGGCAAACCTACAGCTTCCAACAGTCTCTGAGATTTTCTATGTGAATATAAGGGGAGAGAAAATAGGGGCATGTCTAGCTTGATGTATTTTGATAGATGATTACTACCATTAAGAAAATTCTCAAGTGCAGTTACAACAGAGGTCTAGAAAAAATATCCAAGAAATTTTCTAGAACTCAAATTGTAATAATTCTGTATAAACAGAATCCTGTCTTCAGNCCTTTCAGGTAGTTGTAGAGAGCAATGAGCTCTCCCCTCAGCCTCCTCAACTCCAGGCTAAACACCCCCAGCTCTCTCAGCCGCTCCTCATCAGGCCAACACAAAAAAAACCCCAAAACAATTGTTGATAAGAGAAAAGGTAATGAAGGACTTTAAGTTAAAAGATATCAAACTCCCTGTTCTTTCAATTATCATCTATTCTTTAACAACATGGATATAATAATTTATGTTTCTAATTTGGTAAGAATGTGTCAGTTAACCACATGGATGAATAACCATAATACTTGCAAAATGCTGGGAAGTACCTTCTTCCTTAATCATCAATTCTGTTGCTAGTCAGCTTTCTTCTGCAATTTTTTATTTAACGTGGCTGTCTTTTAGTTATTTCTTTCCAGCCAAATCTTAGAACTAGCACCTCATATCCTATCTTCTCCCTAATTTTTCTAGACCAGTCTTTGATTAAAGGTTTTTGGTATTCAAATACAATTCTACCTTTGTTCAAATCTTCTTATTTTCCATCCATATGATTAATTTCTTTCTGTTTTATTTTCTTGGCTTTTCCCTCAACTTTTTTAGTTTCTTCGGCCTGAGATCTTCTTCCCATTGCCTCCCTATCCATGCTTTTTATCTGAGCAGTCTAATCCACAAACAGAAATTCAACCATTATATCCACGTTGATGCAGAGCATTGTACCCCAGGTCTGCTCCCTTCTGTCCAACCTAAAACCTCAGCCTGCTTTTCTGATTCTCCATGAATGTTTAGCTGCTATCAGAATCTCTGGTTGGGAAAACAGGCTTTTCAATCATTCACCCCTTCAGACTTTTTCTCCTCTTCACCACTACTACTACTCTTAGGCACTATGAACCATTCTTCATCTTGTCTGTCAGTGAAGTTCAAAATCAAGGTATTCTGTTTGTTACTTCTGATTCTTCATTACAACATAAGGTCTAAATTTCTTCCCTTGAAAAATCTCTATCCCTTATTTTCCTGTGTAAATTTTTATATTTCTCCTCCTATCTTGCCTACTGAAGCTTATTTCTATCCACGTGGCAAAAAGTATTTTCCTGGTCTGCTTCTTTGAATCGTCACTCCTTTTTAATGCCTTCACCGGCTCTTCCATTTTAACAGAAGGAAATGCAGTACTTGAAAGGTTTTGCCTTACCCTTCACCTTGAGTGTTACTCCCTATCAAAATGCTTCATATTGGAATGATGCTCCCAAATAAGCATCCTTATAGGTTTTTCCCCCATTGCTCTTCAGAGTTGAGAAGAGCCTCATGCAATATTTGCAAGACTAACTCACTACAGTCCTTCAGGCTTGAAATCTGAATTTGCAGGTGAGTTTGACACTAAGACCTGAGATCAGAAATGGTACCTGATTCACGAATGTGATCAGAAATATGAATTCATGAATGCATGTAACTTCCCACATGAATTGAAGAAGCTGTTTACCAGCATAGTCACTAACATCTCATAACCATCACCTCATCTCAAAATATATTTATGCAAAACTTTGAGGGAAATTTAATTACTTAGCTATATTAATTTACTAATTTTTGTTTACCTTGGTTGTGGTCAGGGACAGTAATTTCAAGAACATTCAAGGGGACATAGGTAGAAATGATCACATCAAAAAATGTAATGAATACTATTGCACAATTGCTGATGTAAGATAGGTTTACCTCACAGAATAAATGTATTGAATATGCCTTCACAGAAGTGACTGGCAACTGCTTTGCTTCTTTCTGTTGCCATAGCATTCTTGAGGACAGATTTGCATTTGATGACTCAGGTTTAATTGAACATTACATCTTCTTTCTGGTTTTGACCAAAAGTTCAAAAGGAAAGCATATCATAAATGCATTCATGCTTGCTCTTCATTTCTTAAAGTACAGAAGACTGATTCTGGTTTACCTTCACTTCTGTGAGTAGAAAACTATAGCAGATATTGATCCTGTCTGTATAACAGGAAGCTGAAGACAGAAATTTTCAGNGCATTTGATGACTCAGGTTTAATTAAACATTACATCTTTCTCCCATGGAACTTTATTAGCCAGCCACTTTAGACTGTTCAGAAGGCTGGCTGATAAAGTTCCATGGGAGAAAGTCCTTAAGAGCCCAAGAGGGCTGGATGCTCTAAGAAGGAAATACTGGTGGTGAAAGATCAGGATATTCCCGTGTGCCAGAAAATGAGCCAGAAGGAAAGAAAAGCAGGTTGGTTGAGCAGAGAGATCTGGGTGGATCTCAGAAAAAAAGATAAAAGTTTATGAGCTTTGAAAGAAGGGGCAGGTATCTTGGGAGGACTCGAGGGATGAAGTGAGATCACATAGAGAGAAAATCGGAAGGGCTAAAGTCCAACTAGAACTTTGATTGGCCAGTTCTGTGAAAGATGATAAAAAAAATATTTCTTCAAATACATGAATAACAAAAGGAGGGCCTTATAAACCACAAAACATGGAGGAAGAGCAGAACAAAGCTCCCATGACCCATGAGGAAGTGGTTAGAGAACTGCTCGGCCAATTAGAAATTCACAAGTCTGTGGGGACAGATGGGATCCATCCGAGGGAATTAAGGGAGCCGGCGGATGTGCTTGCCAAACCCCCTTCCATCATCTGCCAGCAGTCCTGGCTGACTGGGGAAGCTCCACTTGACTGAAGGGTAGCAAATGTTACGTCCATTTAAAAGAAGGGTTGGAGGGAGGATCCAGGAGACTTCAGGCCTGTCAGCCTGACCTCAGTGCCGGGTAAGGTCATGGAGCAGGTAATCTTGATTGCTATCAAGCAGCACATACAAGAGAATCGGGTGATCAGGCCCAGTCAGCACGAGTTTATGAAAGGCAGCTCCTGCCAATATAACTGGATTGCCTTTTATGACAAGGTAACCTGCTTAATGGATGAGGGAAAGGCTGTGGATATAGTGTACCTGGGCCTCAGCAAAGCCTTTGACACCGTTTCTCACAGCATTCTGCATAAGAAACTGGTTGCCACCTGTCTGAACAGGTATACCCTCTGCTGGGTTAAAAACAGGCTGCATAGCCACACACAAAGAGTTGTGGTTAAAATAGTTAAATCCAGGTGGAGACTGGTCACAAGTGGTGTTCCCCAGGACTCAGCATTCAGTTCTGTTCAATATCTTCACCAATGACCTGCATGAGGGAATTGAGCGAACCCTTAGTAACTTCACTTACACTAAACTGGGAAGAAATGTTAATCTGCTTGAGGGTAGCGAGGCTCTACAGAGGAATGCGAACAGACTGGACCAATGGGCGGAGGCCAGCAGGATGAGGTTTAACAAGGCCAAGTGCAGAATCCTTGTAAACAACAACCCCATGGCTTGGAGTTGGGGAGGAGTACCCAGTGGAGAAGGACCTAGGGGCGTTTGTTGACAGCTAGATGAATATAAGCAGCAGTGCATCCAGGTGGCCAAGAAGGCCAATAGCATCTTGGATTGTATCAGAAATAGTGTGGCCAGCAGGACATGTGAAGTGATTCTGCCCCTGTACTCAGCACTGGTGAGGCCACACCTTGAATACTGTGTTCAGTTTTGGGCCCCTGACTACAAGAAAGACATTGAGGTCCTGGAGCACGTCCAGAGAACAACAACAGAGCTGGTGAAGGGGATGGAGAACAAGTGTTATGAGGCTGAGGGAACTAGGGTTGTTTAGCCTAGTGAAGAGGAGGATGAGGGGATACCTTATCACCATCTACAACTACCTGAAAGGAGGTTGTAGCAAGGTGGGTGTTGGTCTCTTCTCCCAAGGGATAGGTGATAGGACGAGAGGGAATGACCTCAAGCTGCACCCGCAGAGGTTCAGACTGGACATTAGGAAAAATTTCTTCACAGAAATGGTTATCAAGCACTGGAACAGGCTGCCCAGGGTGGTGTTTGAGTCACCATCCCTGGAGGAATTTTAAAGACAGTCAGATGGAATGTATAGGGATTTGATTTAGTAGTGGACAGGTATGGTGAGGCTTGATGGTCTTTTTCAACCTAGCGATTTTAAAATTCCATGATTCTACAAAATTTAATTGAGTTTTGGGGTTAGGAAGCTAGCAGAACCTGTATAATTTAAATAATCCATTCCCCGTTACTTTCCTCTAACTTCAAACCTTTCATGTGTCATTATGGAAGGTAATTTAACCAAACTGTTTATGTCTGCACAGAAGTAACAGAATCAAGAATTTATGTCAGGTTTTTTCGCAAAAGCTGAACACATATGGTCAACTCAGTATGTGAAGTGTAACTGTATCAAATCAAGTAATACTCAAATAATGATAGGCAACAAATGTTGTACTTTCAAAGCTGTGACTAACTAGGAAAAGACTTGAAATTATGTACACCAGGTGCACTTCGTCATTAGCTGGATATTCATAGAGGTTAGCCATCAGCCTGAGCAAGTGCAGAACAAGCACAGACGATGTGTTACATGTATTCTGTTAGCATGAAGTTTTGGAACGTAAATTCTACCACCAGTAATCAAGTGGATTAATTCTATTTAGCTTTCCATACGTCTATACAATGACAGAGCATGAAGGAACATATAAAAGGGAGGGCAAAACCATGAAACTTTAATTCTTGCAAAATTTAAGTGCAGCCTCTGATCTACCACAGATTTCCAACATATCTCTGATTAAGCTCCTTAGCCCCTGTATGATAGAAAGATAATTGCTTTGTTCTGCATCACTATATTACCTGTTGACAAGATTAAATCCAGTAAAGACTGCAAAGTTTTCAATATATTACAATAATAACATTTCTAATAGTTTTCCAGTTACTCCTGACATAGCTCAAAACAATTTACCTGACACAGGCCACAATGCTGCAAACTTGAATCAGTAAAACAAACAAATAGATATCTGTTTACTAAAACTTGCATTCATGTAGAAAAATTATTTTAATTGAAATATCCTCTGAAATAACAGCAATTTAAGATACTATTTTTGGTTTAGCTAATTTTGGTAGACTTAAGAAATCATGTGTTTTCTCATGAGTAATCTGACCTTAAAACTGTTTCTCAGAACTATTATGCACAAACAAGCTTTCATTCAGCTTGATGACTGATTTTGTTTTCTGTTTTCATATACATATTTACATCAGCAATTAAAAAGAATTATACACTCCTCATGAATAAATTCTGTTCTTAGTCTGCTAAAGACCAACTTTACTTCTACAGCTATTTCTTAATATGGTTACTATTGCAAGCTTCATGGTGAAACTGAGTTTAAAAACAAAACCAAACAAAGCAGAAAAGAAGGAAGAAGCTACAGAAAGATTTTAATACTGAATGTAGAGACAGAAGGCAAAGGTCTTCCAGAAAAAAAGAGAAAGTACAAGAATACTTCAAGGTTTATCAACAAAGTTCTGGGCTGGCATATTGAGGGCCAGGGGTCTACTTGTCCAAAGGGCTGCTGAGCTAAACATGGTGAAAAATATCAGATATTTTTGAAGTCACTGAGTTTGAGCTGCTTCTTTAAAAACAAAGCAAAACAACCCACAACTTTTTTCCATATCTCACATTTTCATATCTCAGTCAAATGCTATGTAAAATACAACTGAGTCAACAGATAATAGGAGAGCAAGATCTTGAGAAATGACCCCATGAATGTTTGATTGTTTCCACTAAAAATGCTAGAAGTGTGGCACAGGCCTTGTCTTTGGAATTAGTGTAGTAATACATATTTTTTCATTCACAGTATTCCATAAGCCATAAATTTCCATTTAATATAACCCAAGTCAAAAATGTAATATGTTCAATAATGTTCTAAATGAGCAAGAAGTGCTTAATTCAACATCAGGTATGATTTGAATCAGCCTTCCGTATCCTGCATAGCTGTTAGCTGCTGCTCAGAAAGGCTTGAATCTTCCATAGGCATGACTCAGGAGAATTGGGAGAAGACCCTGATCACTGGAAGAAGAGTAATGTTGTGCTCATTTTTAAAAAGGGCAGGAAAGACAACCCTGAGATCTACTGACCTGTCAGCCTCACCTCTGTGCCTGGGAAGACCATGGAACACATCCTCCAAGAAGCTGTGCTAAAGCACAGGGAGGACATGGAAGTGATTAACGGCAACCAACATAGCTTCACCGGGGCAAATCCTTTCTGATCAATTTAGTGGCTTCCTATGATGGGGTGATCACAGCAGTGGAGAACTAAATCAGTTTTTAGGTAGTATAATGATTAATGTTGTTAAGATATATCTTAACTTCTCTCTGAAAATCCCTTTTTAGTTTCAGACATGCAAGGATGAGATGAGAAATTGATGATTTTCCTTCATAGATTAGCTTACATTGTTTTGCTAACAAATTTTCTTTTTCGGTGTCTGACAGTCAAAAAGAATGGTGAACAGGATAGCCACAGTTCATAGTTAATATTTTAGATTTGTCTGAACCTGAAATTCAAGATTTGAAATCTAATCTGGATTTGGTGTTTCTTTTTACCTACGCAAGCTGAGGTACCGTTCTGAGACACAGATCTCCTTCTCTAATAGATTTCCTTCTACGTGTGCTAAGTGGCTCAAGAAACTTACCAAGTACTAGTAGTTCTTTGAAGCACAGTACTTCTAGCAGAATTGAAAATTATTACTGTTATTTTGACATAAGAATTGTCTCCCTCATGCTTCACATGACAAGTCACAAGGGAAGCACAACCATTAGAAAAATATCAAGCCATGAAATATTTTGAAGTTTTAATGATTTCATAAAAGAATGCAATACTAATATTGACAGATGAAATTCCTTTATAAGGTGTTGATGCACAAACACTAGGCATTTTTTAATCTCTACAGTAGTTTAAAAACCAAATGCCAAGAAACAATCTTCCTTATTACAGACATTACAGCCGACATGATGCCACTTTCCAGCACTTGTCTAAGAAGTAGTGGATGTGGCTGAGGGGAAAAAAAAGAAGGAGAAAAGGGGACTCCACACTGTGTAGAGGCAAATACTGGTATGCAGCTTACAGTCAACAGATATAGCCTTCTGAGCAACAGAAAGAGACACTGTTTATGGTTTAGTTGTGAATGAACTAGGAATCGACTTTGTTTATATTTGTTTCACGACATGCTACAGAAATGTTTTGCTATAAGGATGTTGTTGTTTTAATAATTTTTTTATCCTGGTTTAAAAAGTTTTTTACTTCTTTCTCTAGAAGGGGAAAAAAAAAGGGGTTGCTTTTCAGCTGATTAGACTACGCTAGAAATGTGTGGTTTACTCGTCTGTTCAGGTTTCAGTTACCTTCTGAGGGAGAAGATGAAGGGAACAGAGTATTTATGGGAAACATAAAGAGGTAGGATGGTGGCTTGCAGTGTCCATCTTTCCCAGGTAGCAAAACGACTGGGGTGACCGGAGACATCTATTATAGTTAAGAATTTGTCTATCCTATCCTTCCCTCTTTGAATAATATGAACATGGAGGAGGCAGGGAGGAAGAGACGAACAAAAATGAAGCAAGTCAAACCAACTCTATATAAAATCTTAATAGCCTCTTTGGTGCAGAATGAGTTTTATTTAATATTCTTATTGTTCTTAATTTTTTCCCTTGACTCTGTTCATGCTTAGTCATTAATTTTACACATAGTTGCTTTAAAAGTGCACTAAAGTGCCACGTTGGAAGAAAGTCTCTGATTGATTAATCATTTATCTCAGTAGAAAAGCCATGAACATATTTGATTTCCAGCAGCTTGGTATATATACAGCTATAAAATGAGATGTAAAGTGCAATGGATAGGTATTTCAAAGAAAATGTGAAGAAGTTTATGTAAGAGTTGAAGTGCTGAATGAGGGCTCTATAACACTACTTTGCAACATATATGTAACTGCTTATTAACTGTATGCCCTTCCTTTGCTTTTTGGATGACAGATAACAGGTTTATGTATCTTTAAGTTCAAAGGTGTAGCTAACAATGACCTATGAACACTACGAAACAATTGTCTATTTATAAGTTACTGTCTGCAATCAATACGACCTTCTGTTTAAGTTAATAAATGTCGTCTTTAATTGATTAGTTTGAGTTGAAAACCTGCCAAAGTGCTGAACTTCTGGGCAGGGGGATAGGGAACATACTTATGACTGTAGTTTTCCATGTATTGTAAGATAATTTCAGTATTTATTCATAGACAAGGAAATATGAAGCAAAATAAACCATTATTCTGTGGTTCCTCACTGAATATTCAAGTTTCAACAGTAAAAGACAGACAAACTAGCAAGAGATATCATAAATATCTAGTGTAAAGCTTGTAAGGATTACTCTTCTTAGGGGAAATAAACTATTTAAATTAATAATCAGGAAGGGAGCCCAGTTCTTTCTAGAACACATAAAAATTAGAGAACTTATTTTCAGAGATACACTTTCTGCAGTGATAATGAAATTCAAGGGGGTGTACACAGATTAATGTTGTTATTTACTATTATGCATATAATTTCATAGAAGTGCACAGCACTATACAGATTAATAGTAAGTGCATGACCCTGACATTAATACAAGGCATTACAAACTGCAGTCAAAATGCAGCTGAAGTTTAAGGCAGTAATCAGTACAAAACCGAGGTGTTATAAGTATGTGTTACTGCAAATAGGAACAATGTTTAACCAGCAAATATTTCAGGAAGACTGAACAAAAATAAAAAAGAGTCAGGTGGACTAACGAAATGGAATTAGTACAGCAGCTTCACTAAATGTCACTGAGGGTAAAACCTTAAACTTCTAACATTTGACCTCCTTCAACACCACCACTAGGTCTGAAAATATGTGTGTGGGGTTTTTTTTAGTATAAGAAAGACAAAAAGAGAAGAACAATGCAGAAAACACAGTATGCTTCAGCATGTAAAATTGAACAGTGCATCTGCATACTTTCTCACCAGTGCATCAATTTGTTTGACAGACTCTGGAACACAGAGAAGGATCAATAACAGGACAGCAGACATTCCTCCCCATTAGGTAACTACAACAGCTTTGCTCCATTGTGTTGTCTTATTCACACTTCTTTTGGAAGCTCAGATCACTACCATGGCATAGAAGTCCTAGAACATCTAGGAGTCACACTCTCACAAGACACAGTATTTCACAAACAATGCACCTGATTTGTATCTGTTGACTCCTAAGCTGAATAAAAGACTTTTTCTGACAAACTAAATGGAAATTATTAGATTTTTTTTAAAAAAATACTCCAAACCCTCTGTCCTAATGGAATAAAAGGCTAAGTGGCCTAAAAATCACAGAAAAGTTCATCTCCAAATAAACCCCCAGTCATTACAACTACACAGAACCTATTTATATTTCTATGGGTCTAGAGTAGTCAGCTGTTTGTTTCCATAAACAGCTTAGCTAAGTAGCAGATGTTTCCTTGGGCAGTTATTCAATATATCTAGAAAAAAAAATTCTCTTTGCCTTCCAGGCATCTGACAGCTTTGTTTCTAGCTCCTGACTTCTTTTCCCTGCTGAAATGTTCAACCTTTCTAGCAGGCCTGCACAACAGGTGGGTTGTGGGTCTCTTGCAGCTTGAAAAAAACATTTGTTTGGCCCATCAGCTGCTGAGAATCATCATGTACTGTTTGATTTGCCCAGCTGCCAAGAGGCAGCAACAAGATGTCCATCAGAAAATGCAGATCTCCCAGCTTGTCACTGATCACTCAGACTGTGTTTATCTCCTAGTCAGCTACCTGGTCAACCACCAGACACATAGCTCCAGTTCCTACACACGTGGCCTCGCAGGTCAGAGATGTGGCAGAATAAGAAAGACTTGGGATATGCAGAAGTAACATTTGCCAGCGGAGGAGGTTGGTACATGGAAGAAAGGAAGGTGGGAAAGTATCTATACAAGGGAAGCTGAAATGGTGTTGAAACAGGTCTGCAGAGAATAAGGAATGTCACATGAGAAAGTGAAAATACATACTCATTCTGAAAACGTCCTGACAAAGCCATTTGAAAATCCTGGCTCTCTACTAACCCCAAGAACCTTTCTGCTAGAAGTCCTGTGCAATAATAACTGAGCAACAACAAATCCTGTGAACACACATACTGTGTTAAGTTCTGGGCCCCTCACCATAAGAAGGATGTTGAGGCTCTGGAGAAAGTCCAGAGAAGACCAATGAAGCTGGTGAAGCGGTTGGAGAACAAGTCTTACGAGGAGTGACTGAGAGAGCTGGGGTTGTTTAGCCTGGAGAAGAGGAGGCTGAGGGGAAACTTTATTGCTCTCTACAACTACCTAAAGGGAGGTTGTGGAGAGGAGGGAGCTGGCCTCTTCTCCCAAGTGACAGGGGACAGGACAAGAGGGAATGGCCTCAAGCCCCTCCAGGGGAGGTTCAGGCCTAACATAAGGTACTGAGGGGTATGGTTTAGAGATTGGTGGGAATGGTTGGACTTGATGATTCAGTGGGTCTCTTCCAACCTGGTGATTCTATGATTCTATGATTCTATGATCCAAAGTACATACTAAATGGCAATAAAACTGGGATAAGTGATGAAGAAGTGTCAATTGAATCAAAATGCAAAATTTACAACTTGATACATATGTGTATTTAACATCTTTAAGCTGTTATAATGAGAAAAAAGCAATAGAAAACTTGTGAAAATGTATAAAGAGACAAGTGCTTTCCTTTGCTTGGGTTTATTTAACTAATACTGTAAAGAATATATGACCATTGGTTTACATGGCATTATGCAGTTGGATGACCTTGATTTTGAGGAGCTATGGGAGAAAATAGAATTGCCTTTGATTAAAAGGAATGGGGATGCAGAGAAGAACAGGCAGAAATGCAAAGATAGGAGACAGAAGCCCTAGGAGAAAGATGCAATTATTGAAGGGATTCTGTAGAATGATAACAAAATGGTAAACAAAATATACAAAAAGGTAAATGAAATGGACTTGATGCTGGTCATCACAGCCAATATCAGGGGCAAAACATTTTATTTAAATGTGTTTTAAAGAGAACTGATGCTCCTAGAAAAGAAATATATGGCCTGTCATTTGAGGATATTGAAAACTATTTTTAAAAAGTCATTAGTTGATTTGAGAGTATTCTTGCACCGGAAAAAGTATCCTATCTATGATTAGCAGCCAACAGTAATCTCAAAGTCTACAAACATGAACTCATATAAAACTTAAGATTCAGAGAAATTAGGACAAGAAATCTGATGAAGTCGCAATTAGGAATAAAGACAGAAAATGTGACTAGGGGAGTGACTGAGATTGGTTAAACGTGGAGATAGAACTACAGAAACCATCAACTGGGAGACAGTGAAATGCAGCTAGTAACAGAAATGGTTGGCTGACAGTAACAGACTGAAGCTGGGAGATGGAATGATTTAGTCTGACTAGGCAACAAGACACGGTGGCTAAGAATAGAAGGAAACAGTCAGGGCAAGTCAGATAAAGTAATTTGAAGTCTCTTAGAGGAAGAAATCTTGACAAGGAATTGGATATGTGGCTTGCAAATAAGAGTATTATGAATCAATATCTGGAGATGTCTGGATGTTGATTAACAAGGATATTAGGGATAAGAACTTAAAATTAGAGGCTGGAATTATGACTGGATACAAATACATACTGGTATTGAAAGGAGATACAAGTAAGAGTCAAGAAAGAGATCATAAAATCTGGAAATGGATATTAGGACTGAAACAAAGGCTAGGGATGAGGGAGAAACAAGAATAAGAAAGCTTCATGGAGACACTGTTGAAAGTGATGTGGCTTGCAAAAAAAAAAAAAAAACAAAAGGAAAATTCTGTGCCTAAGAGCATGAAATGTATCCCAAGATTGTCTTTCTGTCAACAAGTATCTCTAAAACCTCCATGGCAAAATAGTCATTCCTTAGGCTATGCTGCTTATAATAATGTATTATTACAGTTTATCAGTTACTTTTTTAGCTTTGTCACTGTGAATCTAAACATTCAAATCCACAAGGTGATAAGCTGTCTTCTCACAGCGAAAATTCTGACTTTGTGGTTTACTTGTTAAAAGAAAACCCTAGGAAATGGTTACCAAGGACATTATTCAAATGGTTAAGTCAAACACTCAACTGTACGGAAATGCCAAAATTAATGTTTAACATACAAAAGAAACGTAGATAATAATTCACACCTCTTCTGTAAAGCATGACATGTAATGATGAAAGTTTTATATACCAGGTGCTATATAAAGCATAAGAACACACACACTGAACACTGAAGATAAAGAAAATATTGGATAGATATCCATTTATTCAACCACATCCTTGTCCCTTGCACTGAATAAGATGAAGTACTGTGAAAAATGCAGTATCTAATCATATAATTAAAGATTATATCATGAAACATACACAAAGGCAGTTGAACAAAGGTGCGGAAGTCAAACTTAATTCTGCCATTTCCTAATTTTGGAATGCTTGACGTTACAACTATGATAATGGCCTTTTCCAATAAAGTTTTTGATCTCATATGAAATATCATCACACACTTCCACATGCTTTTGTCCAAGACTTATACATCAGAAAAGGAATTGAGTGCACAAGCTTCACAGAACCATCAAAAGGTCTTTTTCAACATGGAAGTCCTTCAGATAGCTATCTTTCAAAACACAAATATAGCAAGAAAGAATCAAGGTCTACTGTTTGCTGAGATTATTATACTGATTTTGCTTGTTGAAAAATATATTTAATAAGATTCAAACTAATACAGAAATCAATTTAGGTTAGGGTTTTAGGCAAATGAAGCTCTATCTAAGCAATTTTTGTTACTTAGGAAGCAAAACACATGCACATTTCTTGGTATGGGCAAAGTTAAATCATAATTTCTTTCTCACTCTTTCTCAGTAGCCTTCAAAGGTCTTACAAGTAATTCATACAGGACTATGCAGTAAGTATGCTGAATTGTAGTTTCTTTATTTCTGTATTCCTGGATCTGCTCAACATCTCCAATTCCTGATTCGTCCTTTTGGGAAGGGAAAAAGACACATGGCCCTGGAAGCTTTTATGTTCATGGCAGCTGAATGGCTCTTTTACTTACATCAGTCTAAGGCCACTTAACTGTGCTGTTAATATGGGCCTACAGAAGAGGTGGAGAATTAGAAAAGATAAAGGGCTTAAAAAGCATAAGTTTATTTTTCTAAGGGTCAGGTAGAGTAAGGGGCTCATTTGCAGAAAGGCTAGAAGGAAAATACTATCTGCAGCAGAATTAGGAAGTGAGATATGAAATTTTGATTGACGGACAAAAGCAACAAAATTTGCACTAGAGGAAAATGCATAGTAAGGGAGACAGTAGAGTAGGACAGGAAAATTTTGAGCACAGGCAAAGTACAAAGGGTCACAAACAAACATTTTGGCCTTAAAAAAAAAAGACAGGTCTGAGAATTCATGGGAACTGAACAGGATGAAAAGAATGTTAGCAGAAAATGGTGGAGCTGGCTTCAGGAGATGCTGGAATGATGGCATGTAGAAGTTGGAATTTAGTTGGTAGAAAGTAGGAAAGATACAGGCTAAAGCAATTGCTAGAAAACAGGAAAGAAATTGAGAAGATAAACAAAATAGCAGCCTGAGAGGCAGAGCATTTGGCTAAACTTCCTATGCTTATCAGGATAGCTTTGGGAGAAAAGCACAAAACAATTTGGGAGCAATTTGAGAAAAGGAAGACATGACAGGGACACCATTGTGAAAAGAATGTTCAAGGGGAAAGACAGTGCAGAAGCAGAAAATTTTTAGATGAATTTAGGTAATGTGAAAGGGAGTGGTCATTAAATGGAATGAAGATGAATGTACAGGACTTGGGAGGGAAACTACTGGGAAAGAGAAAACTGGGAATGGGGATTTATAGAGGAAATTAATAATGTAGGCTGACAAATACATGGTAAGTAACTAGATGGGGAAGAAAAAGTCAATGAAAATAAGAACATCAGTAAATGTCATTGTACTAGTGCTTAGTCAGAGATCTGGTAACACAACAGTAAATAAAAGTCAAACATTATCTTTGTATGGTACCTTTTTGTGTGGGATGAGGGGGTCTTGGGAAACCGGATTGGGAGCTAGGCATAGGCATCTAGTGAACCTACAATATGTATGGAGAAGAGGATAATCTGCTTTATTATTATTTTAAACAGAAGCAAGAAAGAAAACATTTTAAACCAGTGTCTACACCAGTTCCTAATAACTTCGTATTTCTTTGTATCAGTTAAAAATACATAAGTATATTTGAGACCCATAATTTGGTTATTTATTATGACTATTTGTCAGCACTTTATGGATATTCCAGTAAGCTATTTTCTACCCAGTATTTAAAAAAAAACCAACAACAAACTCCACCCTAAAATATCCTTTATTGCTTCCTTTAATAGTCTTTTATCTCTCTCATTTTACAAAAACTTTACATGATCTAAAAGTGAATCCGAATGAGTGCCATATGATGAAAAACAGAACAGAACACACCCCACTTATTGAGAAGTACAATTACCTTTATGTTTAAATTAGTTCTACTCCTTACTCACAAAAGTGATAATTAAAAACATCAATATTAAGTATAACTTAAAAACATCAACATCAAGTATAACTTCAGTTGACAAGTGTCTTTTTATTTATAATAAATAGCAGATAAAATCTTTACTTTTAATTATTATTTCCTTGCATCATATTTTATTAAAAGTTGAAATTAAACTTGGTAATTCAATTATTTCACTTCCTCACAGAACGCTGCAGCTTTTCTACTCTGATTTACTTAGTTATAGAAATGCATAGCATACTTAATACAGTAAGTTCAAACAAAATTAATGATCATGAATAAAGAGACTATTACCCTTTTACTACTATACTTTGATATTGAGATATAGATATAATTTGAGAGAAATAAGAAAGGCTTAAGTATTTCCCTAGTAAAATGAGGTATGAAAGAGATAGCATTATATTCTTCATTACGTATGTTCTGTGTTTGTACATCCTATAGAATAATTTTTCCATAGTACATACTAGACTATACAAAATATCTTTTACAGGTAAAATGTAAGGATTTAATTGGAATTTTGTGAAATTGGAAAGATGCAATCTTTGTTGCCCTATGAAAATTTGAAAAAATGTTAGAAAAGTCCCAGTTGCACCCTCTGCAAAGCTTTTGTAGAGCTTTGCCGCTAAATTCTCCAGAGTCCACCTGAGCATCCTTTATCCTAGTGCCACAGGATTGAAGCAATTCTTTCCCTATAACTCTCTCCTCATTCCTGCAAACAACTGTCACGCTAAATATTGAGATAAGAACAGAGGAACTGTCTTTGGTTTTCTCAGTTCCTGATATTCAGACAGATGCAGAAGAAGAAACAGAACATGTACTGAAAACAGCAGGACGCATGAGCATTATGGGAAGGCAGGGGAACCAGAGAATACAGACAGAGATGTAGTACCAAACAGGAAAGATCAGTATCAGGGAATGTCAGTGCAGTAAAAACTCTAAAAAAAGGCTGTATAAGAGGAAGAAGAAACAGGAAGGGTCAGACAGAGACAGGGGTCTGGGGGTCACTGAAGAGAAAGACCTTGTAATTATACAAATATAATCAGGCAACTGAGTTCAGAAGAGAAGACTGGAAGAATGTGACATTAGGAAAAAAAAAACCAAACACAAAGTTATGTAGAGCCAGAAAGAGTGAGATTACCCTTTGACAAAAGCTGGAATTGGAATGGTGAGGAAGAAACCAGGAGGAACTGGGGCACAAAGCTACAGGAGTAACAGGGACAGATGCCAAGAGGGACACAGAGAAAAGGGAGTTCAAGGAATTCCCCTTCCAGTATTGGAAGTGAACACAGAGAGTCCTGACAGTTAGCATTATTCATCTGCTATTCTTGAACTATTTCTTGAACTACTTCTGAAACCTGTCAGTCTATAATAGTTGATCCACAACGACAATCAGCTCTTACAGTTACATTTCGGTTCTAGGGGTAAATATTGTGGTAGAACTAAAAGTTCTGAAATGTTGTGTGACAGTTAAGTTGAACATATTAAATGGTAAGAAATTGCAACTCTTTTTTTTTTGCATCTTTTCCCCCTTTTCTTTAAAAAATATACTAATTACATGTTAAGACTGCAAAGTATAGGCAGGAAATGTCAGAATTAAGGTTGCCTTTGCAATGCAATCCAATATTCTGATTGGAAAATATTAAGGTCCAGTCTTTTAATGAAATAATCATCTATGGGTAGTTGGCATTTTTTCCTTGCACCATCTTGAACAGACGAATCAAGGAAAGGACACTAATGAGAAAGCTGTGTTTAAGTCCTCAATCTCCTTTGTTGCAGAAAGGGAAATATATTAAATGAGCATTAGCAGGGAGATGAGAGCTGGAAAACAATGGATAATCATGGTGATAAAGGCGCTGTTCCTAAGTAGTTTTGAAAAAGTTCTTTAGGATATATCCTTCCAAAATACTCAGTAGTTATGTGTTGCTCATTTTACAATTTTCCAACTTGGTATCTCAGTCCATAAATGAAATTGAATTCAAGAGGAATAGTGATTTTCAACATAGTGAATACATTTGCCAAAAATGCAAAGAATCCTGAAAAAACAGATCCTAGATACTCAAAAGTTAAGCAAACTGTCACCTTAACCTTTCTGTGATTCAATTTCCCAGCTTTCAAATAGGAATACTCCAAATTTCACTTCCTCGGGGGAATGCTCTGAAGATAAAGTAATCGATGTTTGCAAAAAGCTCACACACAGATACTGCAGTGACTAGTGCAATAGAATGGCCTCTGAAGAAATTAGAATTCTGTCTTTGCCCAAACAAAATAACAAACTGGGTTGTAACAAAATAACATAATGACTGGATACTTACTGAATTAATTATGGCAAATGGTGCTTTAAATAAGGCATACATTTTATGGGAAGGAAAGCAGGACTCTGGAATAACAAACCTCATAACATGTACCCACTTCCCAGGCAACGTTTAATCTGGCATACTCCAACTTCTGTGTTATTGACTTTGCAGACATAACTTGCTTCAAATCTAAATGGTTTTGTTTAGATAAATGCGTACGTCCTACGTAAGAACTTATTGCCTCTTCTCTATTTGTTTATATGCTCAACATATTAAAAGCTTGTTGACTTTTTATTCTGTTGTTACAGTCTCCTTGTGGCACACCAGTAACAACTCTTCAGGAGTTAGAAAAAATGATTAGATAACACACAGAAGATGTCAAATGATACTGTTAGGATGATTGACTTCAAAATGCAGAATACAGGCAATTGAGAGTGATTACTGGAGCTAATCATTTTAGGCTTGCCTCTGGAAAATGCACCTTCATTTACAATTGAAAACAAATGCTATTTTTACTGTTTAGTATTCATGTAGGTAGATTCAGCCTGTTGACTAGAGAAGACATTATAACGTAAATTCTATCTTAAAAATTTAGTCTTTACTAGTGTCTTGGTGTTTGCTATATATATATATACACACACATCCAGATTCACAGGCGGAGTAATCTGGCTCTCTTTAGTATTTCTGGTATAAATTTACTCAGCAGATTTGTTTTATTAAAATGTAAATAATGGGATATGGTAAATGAAAAACCCAAGAAGGGATTTAACAGATTATTTATCGTTAATGCTCAGAGTAGTTTATTGAAACATACCTTCCAGTAACTGCCACGGAATATTAGCTATGAAATTCTCATCATACTTTGAATGTTACCCATTAGGTGTAGCCATTTGTATAGTTAAAAGGCTCAAAATATTTCATAAGTACCTTTAAAAACATTGTTATCTCAAATCTAACTATACATATTCACAAAAACTGCATTCAGCATGCTTGAGATTCAACCTAATATTGCTTCAAATTAATTATTCTTTAATTGTTCCTTTTAAACAGAAATGACCTATTAATTTCAAGAAAATCTATCAGCACACAATGTATTCTCTCTTATAACAAGCAAGATGAACTTGACCTTGTTTGAACTTGTTTTGATGTGGCCCAGATGGTAGGCTACATGCTTGAATAGCAGTCTAAAGCTGAGGAAAAACTCATATAGCAAGATCTAGATTTATAGCCTTTTGCAAATTCCTACCTTGTATTGTCCTTTCAGCATCTGTTCTGCCCCCGCTGCGGTCAGCTTCTATCTCTGGGGTCAGAGACTCTAGAAACATAGAAAGGTAAGACTGACACATATTTCATTTGATTCTTATAGCCCTTTTTACAACCTGTTACTCCAATGCTGACTTACAATACAATCAACCTTTGTCAATTTTTTTAATGTTGAACAATGACTGGAGGCCAGGACAATTTTTTGTTAGACCAGGAAGATTAATGAGCAATAGATTTTCCAAGCATAAGCCGGGGGAGGTGGGGCGGAGGGGGAAAGAAGAATAAAAAAAATTGACTTCTCAAGCTAATAACATAAAATTGTCTTAGTTTGGACATTCTCTCCAGTGAGTTTATTTGCACATACTATATAAAGTAACAAAACTGTAAGAGAAGCATCACTTGAATGAAGGAAAGAAGAGAGATTTTCTTTTTAACCCCTTCCATCATGTTATACATTTTCAAAATAAAAAGCTTCTTTTGGCACATAAATTGAAAGTTAATGACACAGAGGCAAGAATCGGATTCTTACCATTTAGGACCCTGAGACTATCTGTTGAAGCTGCCTGTTTCAGTGTCTGTTCTGCTTGCTCCCGTCGTTTAGTCTCAAATTCAAGTGCTTCCTGCAATTTCCTCTTTGCTTTCTTTTCCTTCTTTAGCCTTTTCTGAATTATTGCTAGGAAAAAAGAAAATTAGTGTATTAAAATTTGGATCTGAAACTTGGCTAGATGATTACCTATTGAGAGTCCTGAGAAATGATACTGCAACAGTTCATATAAATTGATTAATTATACAATATCAACTCAAATTACTTCAAATATGCCAGAATCACAGTGGGATATTCTAAGAGCTACTGTTCTGTACCACAGTACTGAAAAATGTAGGCGATATTGAGCTATAGTATATATCTTTTTTTTTTCATAAACAGATGATAATCTGCAAACGTCCAAATCAGAAAACCTTGGCACTGGCAATGAAACGTACTTTTTGCATCATCTGACAAAAAAATGCCTTTACCTCTGGAGGTGGGTGTTATTTTCAGGATTAAGTCTATAATTTTTTTATTGCCCATAGCACTTAGTTAATCTACACATAGTGATAGTTTTCACCTGCCTGTCTGCAGCTTCTCTCCCACAAGAGGGAGATCTGACTTCTTGGGTGCCAGGGCCGCAGGAGGAGCTCAGCCCCCACCCTGCTGTAGTCCACATTAGGTATAGAAAGGCCCTGAACTTTTTAATTGCTCTCCAAGTTCTCTCCAAGTGGCTGCTTCCTGAAAGCCATCTGACACCTTAATGTCTGGTCTCTTCCCCCTCTTTATTTCTTCTCCACAATTTCCCTTTGTCTTTCCCTATTCTTTTTCTTGCTCTTTGTCGGCACTTGTCCCATCATCCAGCTAACCTTGAAGAACTCATAGCAAATCTTTTATGGAACCCCCAGCCAAATAAAAATTACTTTGCTTTGTCAAATGTGAGGGAAAATATTAGGAAATGAAACAGCACATTAAAATTAAGCATTAGAAGGCCTTAATTTAGAAAAATATTTTTCCTATGTCTCTTCAATTCAAATTTTACAAAGAAAAGAAATGCAAGATCAGGGCAAAATTTCATTGTGATTTTTCTTCTATGCTGCCAGTGACTTACAATCACTTGCACAATCCCTAGCTGAAGGAACACATTACAGGTTACATTCCTAATGAAAAAGGACAATGTTAACCATTTTTTCTACTTAATGAAAGCTAAGTGAGCATCTAAAAAAATCATGTAATATTGTAGAGCATATCATCATCTGCCCCACTACACCCCAACCATACTCACATAGCACATTTAGAGTTTACAGGGCTGTGCACATAAGAATTTTATTTCTCGTAACATCCTCCTAGATAACTCTTCCCTGGACAATTTGTCATTTTGAAACTAACCAAAAATTTATCTACTGAACTATTAATTAAAGAATACTTGTACATGATAGAAGAATTATCCTTACCAAACCCAGATGCTAGGGATACTAAGTTTTGACTGCCTAGATCTATCTAGCACTGTATCTCACTCCAAAGTAAACTCTGGTACACGGCTAGGGATGAATGCATGGAATGGTAAAAATATACTTCCACCAGTTCATACTACCCATTTACAGTAGTCTATGATAGTAGTATCTTCCCTAAAAAGCAAATAATGAAACTTTTTAAGGGAACCATTATGTTACTAGTCTTTAAGGTATATGCTAAGAATAACTACTTCTGTGTTGATCTTGAATATTTTGTGTTGCTATACAGAACGAACTGTTCACACACAAAATAAATATAAGCTGTAGTCAGAATAGCTACATAATTTACTTCCAAGACTTCGGTGTTTTGGTTCTTTTTCATTTTGTATAGTACCAACTACTTTATAGGCTAATTAGATTATACTATCAAAGAACATCTAGTAGCTATACACAGGCTAAACTAAATACATTTTGAATCATTGCACGGTTTTAATGTTTTCATTATAAGTATTTTGAAAGTGATTGCAATAAATGAGAAGGAAACATATGTTGCTTTCTGAATTAAAATGTCATCATGGCTGACACACTGTAGATGTGACTACAGCACTCAGAGCCAGAATTAGCAAGTCCTTACTATGTAGCTTCTCACAGAAGAGATATTCTCCTACTTTCAAGAGCTGATGAGACACATCCTACAGCCTTACGAATGACCAGTTAAAATAATTACAAGGAAACAGTACAATAAATAAGCAGCTCTGCAAAACAGAGTAGCAGCAGTGAATTTCATATTCCAAAAAATGGTAAAAAATATTCAGATATATCTACTAAAGCAAAGATATTTGACCTGTGTTAACATGATGAGAAAAAGACAGATATTACCTAATGGTGAAAATTCCATTCACCTATGCGTTTTGACCTGTATGTGACACAGTGACTCATGTTTCTCTGTTGTATATATAAGTGTATTTGAACTTCTCCTACAGTCTCTTAACAGGGAGGTGGTCATCATGCTGAAAATAACATTGTCAATTATTTCAGCATCCCAAACAACCTAAGGGACTATCCCATGCTCTTCCCTCTAGAGCGAAAGGGAAAAGAAAGAAGCCTTCACAGTGTAACCTACCTCACCTACATTTCTGAGAACAGAATATACAAATCTCTATCTTTATTGACCAGAAACAGAACTTATATTAATTTAAATGAGGTGCTTAACTTCTACATTGCAAAACTCAAGTGAGGTCACATGGGTGCTCCACTCCAGCCTTTTAGCTTGTACATATGGTTGCCTCAGTCTAAAAAGGTAGGTATATTTGAGTGGTTGTGAGACACAGACATAAAAGGATAGAAAGAATAACTGAGCTCTTTAACAAAATTGCTTTAAAAGTTTTAGTGCAATTGTACTGACCAAAACAGGCTAGCCGTGGACAGAGGGATGATTCATTGAACTGCTGTGAAAATTGTTAATAGTAATACTCTTTAAAAATATATTCTTAAAAGTTAAAAAAGGGAAATTAATGAAGTGACAGTCCTACCTTTAATAGATTAAGGCACCAAACAAGATTATGTTGTGTAATTACTGGTAGAAAGCTAGGTATAACAATACTGGTTGTGAATCCAAGTGTTCTTGGGATTCCCAGTTTAGCTGCTTCCCAGAAAATTAAGCTGGACAAGAAGAGAGTTATAACTTTAGCCCTGAAAAAATGTGTCTGCCTTGTCATGGTCTGTGTTAAACAGTAAGTGAGCCCCAGAGGTTAACCATCCTTTGCAAAGTAATTAGACACTGTTAATAGACAAGACATACATATACAGAAAAATTGAGCCATAAAGCAAGATGGGAACATGCTCATAATGTAAACAGTTAATGCATATCACTGTAAGCTACCTTACCTTTACTTGTCAACATTCTAAAACTGTGTACTGAGGCAATGTAATGAAATTATTTTGATTTTTTTAATGCGTACCTGCTTTACAATGAGCTAATCTTTATGTTTGACATGTTAATAATGTTGTCTTATCAAGAAAAACCTTAGTTGCTCCTTCTACCATGTGTTTGATCTACTATGCATTACTATTGCCTTTACATTTATTACATATGGCTTACCTAAATATGTAGTATATGACCCTGGCAGGTAAGAACAGAGACAAGAGTTTCTAAAACCTTGAAGATTCTTACATTTGATACAAGTTGTTTTTGTATTAAGTAGCTATCCTTCCTCTTGAGGATCACAACCTGTGGAAGTCTGTAACAGCACCTATGATATTTACACGTATGTTGTATATCAGTGATGTAACAAGTAACACTAAAGAAATATTGAGAAAAAGGAAGGTCCTTGTCCTAAATCTCATAAATATCTTATGCAGATTCAGGCAGGCCGTAGAAATTCTTGCAGTGCAGCCAGCCTGGACATGAGGTAGAGGGTAAAAGCTTCGATCAAACACAGGTGTTTGATAAAAAACTATGTTTCCTAGGAAAATAAATTACAAGATGTTTGTGTCTGCTTAATTAAGATACCTCTGTTCTTCTGCTCCACAGCCAACTGTTTTTCAAGTGTTTCCCTCAGTTCTCGCTCCCTGAAGAGTTCCATCTTCAGTTCCGTCTTTTCAAGCTGGACCTGTTTCTCTTGAGCTCTGGCATTGTCTATAGCAACCTTTAGCAGACCCTGTTCAAAGATAATTTGGATAATGCATGAAGACTGTTAGAGCAGTTGATATAATAAATAACTTCTGATATTGTTCCTTGATTAATCATGTGATATTTTACAAATGAAACAAACCCCCCAATTACCACCAGTATAAAGCCAGAAGTCAATTTCTCCCAGAAAACACAAACTAACCTTTGACTGTGCATATAACTAACATGAAGAAGTTGTAGAAATAGGTCTACTCTTTGTAAGAACAAGCTGACAGCAAGCATTTGCTTGACACCAAAACAAAAGAAGTTGAAACAATCAAAATGAATTGGCACTCTCAAAGTCACATCATCCATAGAATGGCAAATTCAATCTCCAGTACAACTCAAGACAACGGAAATCACCAAAGCAAGAAAGTCTCTTTTAAAAGCCTGCCATATTGTTCCTCATTGTTGTTAATTCCTATTGTTTTAAAATATTTTCATATTCCATATAGTTTCCAAGGAAGATACAGTTATTGGGATGCTAAGCAGAGGACAGTCACAAAGCAGGAAGATATCTCTGTTTTAAAAAGCCCATTCCCTGACCTTGTACAAGGTGTTATCTCACAGCAGAGAACAAAATGTAATCATCTCTCAATTTCTGACCTGAAGTGGCTGAAATAAACATTACCTTTTTTCTTGTTATTTGATTCAGCCTATTCTAAACTTCTCTTGAGAATTTCACCTTCACAATTCCTTATTTTTAGCAAGGAAACAGGAAGATCCCAGAATAGGTAATAACTAGACAGTTAGGACACAGAGATAAGGTATGAAAAAGAGAAGGCGAATCAGAATTGAAATAAATTAACATGGAAAGAGGTAAGATTTCCTTTTCCATTTTCCAGAAGCCTGGCCATTAGGCTCTTAGGTCTGCATCTGAATCTCTCCTCTTGAAGCTATCATAATAGACTACATAATTAAGCATGGATATGCATATATGAACCTCCACGGATATGAACCTAACTCTGCTTTATCCCAGACAAGTCTCCTGACAACTTAACTGTAGAGATAATTTGACCCAACAGAGATTTAATTACTGATACAAAGCAAAACAATGGGAGAGACAAAACAACATGAGAGATTGAAGAGTACTCCCCAATAGTTTTTCTAGGGAAGCATTCAGCTAACAGAAAATAAAAGGTTTGCACTCAGGACCTGGTTTCAGAACAACCATATTACAGACGTGAAATCATCAACCCTAGCTCCCAAGTAAGCTTCCTCACCCCTCAGGCATGCTTCCTAAACTGGATTCTGGTTTGCATGTGGTTTCACTAGAATTCTTTCAAATATCTCCAAAATGGAACAGAAAAAGAAGCTAGTATGATGATACTTGAGTAACGGTGTAAGTATTTTCATGAGTGTTAGTCCGCGCATACATCCCACTTGCCTTCTCAATGTCAAAGCCTACTTTGAAATTTGTGTCCTTCAAACTCCTCTTTTAAACCTGTTTTCAGAGCCTGTTATTTTCAGTACTCCACATCCTCATTCTTAACTAAATTGTTGTGTCAAGTTTATCCCATTCAGAGCTTAGTGCTTTGCAGCTCTATTACACTTCAGTCTAATAATAAAGTCCACAGGAGCTGAAAGAACTCAACACCTTTTGACTGCAAGGACCAGATGGTCACCAAAATGTTGTACACTACATAAGAATAGAACCACATCTGAAAATATCTTACAATGGTAACACCACAAATACGCTTTAAAATAAGTTTGAAGTTTTAGCAATTTTCTTTAAAAGAATCAAATGCTATTCGAAAATAGATAAAACACAAAAGAATTTTCTGCGGAGTGTCAAACCTGGATGACTACTAAAGAAATCCATATAAACCTAAACATAAAGCTCTACAGGCATAAAGAAAAATACAGTCTGAAATACCTGTAAAGTCTTCCCGATCTGTATTTTAAAAAGTTAATATCTACCTGAATTCTGTTGCCTCTCCCTGGCTTATACTCCTACATTTACAACTATCACAAACTATGTTTTCTATATGGAATGCCTTTGAACTAGTAAGAATTTCAAGTAGGAACTGTTTCTCAATACCTGCTTCTCAATTATGCTTAAACTCTAGAATATTTTAATCTCCTCCAATTCATCACTTATTGGAATATGTGATTCATCCAAATCATTAATAAACCAGATCAAGTGAAATGACATGAATTCTATGTTTCTATGACATGAAAAGTATTTGTTGATGACAAGTGTATTGCCAAGTAAGTTTAAAGTTGCAAACACCCTCCTCCCAAATTCTTACGATCCATCTTGTTTAACAATAAAATTGAGTTGCTAAAGTAACTGCCATCTTTACTCAATTCAACTACACCCATGTACATGTTTCTTCTTCATCAGGAACAAACAATTAGCAACAAATGAAAGAGATCATTACATCAAGTGCCCTTTTAGATCACCCCAATTAAAACTTTAGTTTAGCTGTATTTTAATTCTAGGATACCAAATTCTAATTTTCTGCTCTGATTGCTCTTGTTGACTTATCTTTGAAAGATGTACTTTCAGTGCAAAGCCTAGAGATTATTTAGCAAGATGCCAATGTTGGCACCACTTAATGTGTTGATTGGTTGTATTATCAGTAGCAGTTTAAAATAAATTACTATTAAACTATTATTGTCCTTGGCTGACAAAACACAATATTTTGGTGTTCTTTAAATATGAAACAATCATTATGAATAAACATGGAGAATAATGCTAGAGTATAACACCGATGTGTGTAATTTTACATTAAGAATTGCTGCAAAGTATGAAGCTGCTAAAAGCATACTACATTTTCTATTGAATTTCTACACCACACTTCCTCCTCCAACCTTTCCTTTTTTATACTTGCTGCTAATGGCAATACATTACCTATTGCTGCTGATTATGTCTGAAAAAAATATTAGCTTTTTGGAGCCAAGACCCACTAGGGACTACTTATAAGCTATACAAAATTAAGTTTCATTTTTAGAAGTTAAATCAGTGCACATCAGTAGGCGTTCAATGTGAAAAAAAATCTGCACTAGAGCCAAACTGATGCATATGCAAAAGTGCTGTTGCTGCCAATGACAGCTCTAATGTAAAAATACTGGAAACATTCAATATATCCCTGTATTCAGTGCAGAAGGGGGTGAGAAAAACAACTAAAAAGTACAGCATCTAAAAATTATCGGTGCCCCCTGGAACATGAACAGCAGTTTCAGGGTTGTATAAAATTCTATTAATTCTCCCAGTGGATCAGCTGTAAAAGATTATACAAAATACAGTATGTCCAACTTGTATTTGCTATGGCTAATCCTCTAACCTGATATTAAATCAATATGCTGCCAATGACAATGGGAAATGTAGTGCAACACAGGACATTAACAAAAAGAAAATATTTCCCTTTAGGGAAGGGTCAGATGTTATGGAGGCTGGATAACGATAACTGTAGTGAACTTGCTCGGGTTCCAGATTTGGTTTTAATACAGTGTCACTTTATCTGGAGTCAGGTTTAAACATGGCTCGGCATTCTTCCCCTCTGTGTTAATATAGTGGGTTTTTTTATTTCAACATATACCTAATTGTTAAAAAATTTACATGATTCCCCTAGAGATTTATAGATCATTCTTATTACTTTTGTTAACTTTAAGGCACATGTTTTAATATTTTCCACTCAAAAATTATTCAGAAATGTCTCAAATAAAAAGTTAATTTGATAGATAGTTGATCTTTCTTCCCATTCTCCAGTATATCCAAAACCACCATCACATTAAGGAAGTCTAATGTTCTTATGGACATTAAACAGGTATCAAACCTCAGCTTAGCCTTAAAGCTAGTATTATCCATCATTATTTTTTAAAAATGCAAATAATGTGTTGCCTGTTTTGAAGGGGGTGGAAGGGAAGTTATATAGAAGTTTTTTTCTCTTTCTAGCTATATCTACAGTGTGTTCCACCCAGTTAGCTTCACAGTTATAAGTGACACAAAAATGGCCACAGTAGCTAGTCCAGCGGTCTATCTAGAAGATTATATCCCGTTTCAAACAATCACCCTCAGTAAGTGAAAAAAGGAAAACTAGAGCAAGGCATGCACGCAATGAAGCTTTCCTAGTCAATCATCTCAGCTTCCAGAGATTTGTAGTTGAGAGGCTTCCTTTGGCAATATGAGATATTCATGGTGAAAACACAAATCATAGAATCATATAAATCTGTTTCTCTTTTAGTCAGGACATTATATATAATTTGCACTCTCTCATTATTAAAACTATTTAGTGAAAGGCTAGCAAAAAAAATCAATAAAGAATTTTGTTTTAGTTAACACCTCTTTACTGTTTAAATTTTGAATATTTGTTATTTGTAAGGGACTACTGACTTAGTGACATAAGCAAGGTAAGATAACACAGCTTGACTACATCTACAGATGGCTCCAAACAGACGTTTTTGTAATATCTCAAATTGAATATTTCCATCACAGGTAAAGGTATATTGCACCAGTATAAATGACATTTTTCCATTAATGCCTTCTGTGAAAAATAAAATTATTCTCTTGAATTTTAGCATAATATAAATAAAATAGCATGAAGTAAAACTCTGATTTTTACTTTATCCAGTGTTTGCAATATTTTTCTCCTGTGTATTTAGTCATAGATGGTAAAAGTGCAGGAAACTCAACAATAAAGCCAGTAGTTTACTTTGTTTTCATGGGGGAATCTAGTTTGTTATCACACATCTCTATTACTAATATCAATTGGATACTTGCAACTTATTTTACACACATCTTTAAAAATATGTAGCAATAAGTCTGTGTCAGTACAATACAGTCTTGGTAGACAAATATTGCTCAGACTGCAAATAATTAATCCCTTAGATATTAATGGAAACTCAGCTTGGGGACAGTAAAGCTTCAGACTCTAAAAGCATAAGAGAACATTACTATTACCCAGGAATACTGCAGTATCATGGAAGACTGTGGCTGTAACATACTTTGGCATAATCAGGCCATGACTCAAAAAGGTGAACTTATGTGAGAAGTACGGAAACATCTTTTGCTTTCTTACTAGCACCCACACAGCATTTTGCTGTGACCCACCTCTCATCACCCTTCATCCTCCCTGCAGCTGCACACAGACTTCCAGCATTTAATCTGGAAAAAATCAACAAATATACGTTGGGAAGGAACAGGCATATCACTTAATTTAAGCTCCCGGAGGAAATTTATTTTCTCTTCCTTTTAGATATGCAGATATACATCTGAATAAAAAATATCTCCCCAGTCTCATTTTTTATTTTATGTTTATAGTTGTTTTAATTATATTTATTACAGTTTATTATTTCCATTTCAGCAGTTCCCAGGAAGAAATAAACATTGGTTGTTCTGGGTACTGTATATTGTTATTATCTCATCTTTAAATATACAAATAATTAATAATTGTATTTTTGTTTCAATAAGTATTTATGGAGAAGTAAGAAAAACATATATATGATATACAAACGGAAATGAATTTAACTAGCAGTCCCAGTGATATCAAACAGGCTTGTCTAATGCTTGCCTAAAATTACTAGCAATTAGGGGCTATGCACTTAACTTTAGTATGAATGGAAGAGACAGACTCACTTGCGTTTGTTGACCAGTTTTAAATAATGACTCAAGACTTCTAAAATGGAACTAATTAGAGATAGGCATCAAGTTAAATCACCCCAAATCCTCAGCACCTCCAAGATATTTAGCACATTTTGTTTTCAAATATCAAAAGTATTCAGCAATATTTACTCACATACCCCAAAAGCACTGTTCCCATAGCAAGGTTTAGAATTCTCACTCTGACAAAAGCCAAAACTAGAGCTTTTAGTGCCCACGCAGTACTCTAACTCTGTTCTATTTTAAAGCAGGACAGCCTCTATAACCTCTTCTGGAGGCACCCAAGGTCTAAGTTACACAGATCCTCTGGTTCCTACACCTCACACAACTGAATATACAGAAGACGACCACAGGACAGATATCTGTGCATACTGGTGCAGCCAGAGGCTGCTTCTTTGGTACTCATGTGACCATCAGATCTGTAAAATACACGTGGTCAGTTGTGCACGCACCCTGTTTCATGACCTAATGAAGTACACTTGCATTTTACAAGCAGACATATATCCCCTCCATGAAAAGGACACAGCCATGGTTTTGTGCTGACTCTGGAGAAAAATGAACAGCATTTTCCAAATCACTCATCTAGCTGTTGTCTAGATTCCTGCTATTTTCTGTCTCAAAAGCACCTTAATAATGGAGGCAGTGAACAAATTATAGGCCAGATGATCTTCTTTTGATAGGAATGGTTGGACTCAATGATCCGGTGGGTCTCTTCCAACCTGGTTATTCTATGACTCTATGATTAGGAAGTTAGATCTGCTCCATTCCTAGCAGAGCTCCAACAAAAGAAAGGTGGTGGTTCTTACTGCTACATCTGCCCTCCACACCTCTGCACTGAAAGGGATGCAAAATTCATCTAGATCAAAGGAGAGCAAAGAGGAATTTACCCCATGGCAAGAGTCCTTCCGACTCATGTCTTAAATACACCATGGGTTTTCAGGTAGTATAGAAACTCCTTTTCCAAAATCCTGTTAAGAAGTTCAAACTTGTAATCAAATACTTAAAACTCGGTTCTGAAAGTGTCAGTATCACAGTATCTAATTCATTTGTGGGCCTAGGGTAGCTCCCTCTCATTGCAATAAGTGCTATACATGGAAATAATGTTTAAATAGCACTGATCAGAGAAACTGCCACTATGGGCATGGGGTTTTGCAATACACTCTACTGTTTTAAAGAGAATACTTAACTTTATCTCTTTATCTACACTAGTGGGAAAATAAAACTAGCTTTATTTTTCCTGAATGAAGAGGTTTTCTGATGTTGTCCTGATAGAAATTAAAACTGGAGGGTGCGGAAATGCCTTGATGGTATCTGAAAGGATTCTCAGAGATCTGTGAAAACCATATAATGCAATATGGGGTCATACTGAAAAAATCCGAAGGACTTATGTCCCACCTGTTTACCCTGATAGATGCTTTGTTGTGGCGAGGAACCCCAAGTTAGGGAGCAGTACGTAAAAAAGCACAGTGAGAGAAGGCATAGTGAAGCCTCTGGTTTTTTACACCGTTGCCTTATATTTTAGCTCTAGATAATATTCAGGGTTGTGGGGTTTTTTTGAAAAAAAGACCCAAAACCAAAATAACAGAACTAGTAGTGACTGAATTTCATGTTCACATTTTCTGTAAAACAAAACTGAATGTATTCCTGGTAAATTAATCCCGGTCATTTATCCTGGAGCAGTACGGCACACTCATATTCAATCACAAGATTAGCTGACCTGTTGATGCTGAATGCTTTGCTCATTAGGTTGCTGTCTTGAGACATTGAGTGCACACATTTGTCAAAAAAATTAACAACTTTCCTGTACATGCATACACAGCTTAAACATTACATACTCTGCTAACTGTATTTCTTCATTTACAAAAAGATACATTCTTTTCAGATTGCAGAAGATTTGTTCGAAGAATGCTAACTCTTGTAGAATTACCTTGGTTTATGATTTAAATACTTAAGATTCTAAGTCTTAGAACCACAAAAAAAGCAATCACAAATGTGTTCATTCAGACCAGGCAGAAACAGCAATTCTTTACAAAATTAAGAATTAACGTTTAATTTATATACTTTTCATGAAACAACTCTGAAGTGCCATAAGAGATTGCTTAAGAAATAGTGAGCAATATTTGGCCCTACTCTGTCTCAGCCTTAGCTGAATAAAATACAATTGATTTTACGTGTTTGCAGGAATAAGCAGAGAAAAATATTGTGACAAATATGCTAGAAATTAGTAGCTGCACAGATCAGGCTTATCTGGAATAAGTACAATATGGCTACATCATTTCCTGCACTATCATTTTGCTTCTGCATGCAACATAAAACCATATTGTTGCAAAAGTTGCATCTGGAGAACACATGATGACTCATGGACAAAAAAATCTTCCTTCTAATAGGAAACATTAACATCTAGGCTCCAAGCTACATGCTAGTGTATACCTTAAATAATATTTTAATCAGGCTGTACTGTACACAGAATAGACATCGCAACTGCTGAATAGGAAATCTGCAGAAAATTTGGTAATACCCTTTGAAGTCTATTCTTTGAAGACAGTACTTTAAGTGAAATGAGCTTATTTCTAAAAGGAGTATTTTTTTGTGAATGCTTTTATGGGAGACACATTTCAAATAGCTTTAAATATCATTTCCACCTTGGCACTTCAGCAATTTAAAACAGCTATTTATTAAAGAAATGTTTCTCTGCTTAGTAAATGAGATAAACAGTAAGATACATTTCATTAGCCTGTAATAAAAAGAGCATTTAAGACAAATGTTGTTAAACACACCAATGTAATTTTCATCAAATTCTCTGCTGTGGTTTAATATATAATCTTTATTTTTATGCAATGTATCTGTCAGCTTCTAAATTCATTTGTTTGCTGTGGTTCCTTTAAAACCTAAATTAGTAGAAAGTTTCAGTAAATACTTGATCCAAATAATCTTATGAACTGATTAAGCTGGAATGGTTATATTAATTTAGACAAATCTGCAACTGGCTCCTCTCCATCCCTTTAAGCTGATCTACAGAAAGGCCTACCTGGATGTTAGTCAGAAGGGTCTCTATGGAGGACAATCCATCAGGGAATAGAAAAGGAGATGGAAAACCTGGAGGTAGTGGTTGCCCATGCCCAGTTAGAGAAAGTTTGTCAAGGCTGTCTCTTGCGGTTGGTGTGGAGAGCGGGGTCTCATCTGTATGTGATTGAAACAAAAATATAGAACAAGTTACGCTTGTCTGTTTTTATTAGACCTCAGTAATGGCTTCCCTAGTGGTTTCCAGAACATTTATTGCAAATTGGTTCCTGCTATCAGGAGAAAATGCTTTCTGCTGAATTTTCTTTAATGAAAAAGCTGTGGAGATACAACAAGATAACATTAATGAGTAACTTTATAAGCCTTTTAAATGCAGTCTCTAATGAGACTGAGTTTACAGTGCCATAGAATCTTTTTAAAACAAATATTATCTCACATATACTTGTGATAATATATTCAGGCTGACTTTATGGGCACCTTCCCAATTATCTCATTTTAGTTTGTCTTCTATTTGGATTGACAATAGAATATTTTCTAGCATGACATATATTTTGTGTACAAAAAGTATTTGAATATGAGGCTTCTCATACAATTAACCCTTCCCACTCTTAGTGGTTTCACTTACAGCTCAGAAGATTCTGTAACATTGACAAAAACTACAGTTCCTCAATGCATTTTTAATCAAGAATGTATACCTGATTCCCACAATTGAAACATGCTCTGAACAATACATGAAATTAACAGCATGGTTACAATCACTGGCCTAATTTTCTTAAGCACGGACATCTTCTAACAATTAGTGCTAAACTCCTTAGTGGGATCTTTGTAACAATCATATCTGATCAGTTCTGACATCACAATGGGAAAAAACTCCCACAGCTTGAAGACTTCTAAGATTAAAGTTTCACAGATAATCTGTGAACAGATTATAAAGTAAGTGGGGGGGGGGAGAAAAAAATAAAATTAGTAACAACTTCAATACCCCTGCTTTTTTTTTTTTTTTTTTTGACTTTGAAATATTTTTAGACTACTGTTGATATGATACAGAAATTTAGGTCAATTTCTTTGAATTAGATGTTAATCTGAAGTCTTCAAAAGACAAACTATACGTATATGTAGATGCATGGATCTATACATACCCTTCTCACTAAGGGTTCAGTCATTAACTGACACATATTGATGTATCTCAATACAATACAAGGACATCAGAATGTACTCTTGGTATTACGCAGACCTCTGCACAGCTATTTGACTACAAAAGTGTTCGCCAGACCATTCTTATCCATTTGAGCTTTGATAATTTTAATATATATGTGCTTTGGGGTATTTTATTTATTTTTATTTTTGTACTTTATTTAATTATACTTTCAACAGTAGTTACATTTCTGTTTATCTTATCATGTACATTAGGAATAGTATTATGTGAAAGTTCTGATCCTAGCTGCCTAAAAAGAGCTCAAACAGGCATTTGGACATCTGCTCTGGGCTGTTCCCACATCTCTTTCTATACCTAGTGAAGAGAAACGGGCATCAGTTTAAGGCACTGATCCACCTGAACTGTCAGGTATCTGCTACAGGAAGAGATAAATCTTCCTCTGGAAGCGTCTGTTGACTGCAAGAGACGCCTAAGTTGACTAACTCACGTCGAAACATCTACTTTTCGAGAGATCACTCCTATCATGGAAACTGTGACTCCTTCATGTGACTCAGGCTGAGAGTAGCCAACACAAGTAAGACCCATTTAATATTCCGTTTGTCACAATTAGCACCACAATTACTGCTCTCATAAAGCCATCATTCAAAAGTTTATGAAGGTAAGCTTTGTGAAAGGAACTGATTTTCATCAAGAAAGGCTTCAGCCCATCCAAAGATATAAAAGATTTCTTCAGCTATATTTAAGTTTGTCAGTTATGCCACAAAGTGCTTAGAAAAACTGGTTGTAAATTACTGACCCACTTCCTATCTACCTCACCGAGATCCAAAGTAGGCTCTGAAAAATGTACTGTCTGGATGTACCTTCTATCCTCAAGCTATCCTGCAGCAACATGGATATCTCTGCAGCAATTTTGTAGTAACATATTAAAATTCGGCCCTATATAAGATTTTTTAAATTTTCTTCCCAACTTTTAAAATATTATAGAAATATTCACCACTTCATTGAAAAAACAAAAAAATTAGGTATTCCTGGATATTGCAAACATTGTTTTCAGGTCATCCTGCTGGTTCATCTTCTCAACTCCTATTCTAGTATCAATTTTTTTTCCAAACTGCTGTCAGAGCTGTTATGCTTTCACTAATCAAAAGAAACAACTCAAAACTTAAACAAAGCTGGTTAGACAATAGCCTGATAAGCACTGCATGGTATTACTGCATAGCTGAAAACTTTATTCTCCTTTGCTGCTAGTATGTCTACCCAAATGATCCCTAATCAACACTGAAAACTTCAAAAAGGGAAAAATATTACAAAGCCTCTTCTATGTTCACACCAATGAGGTTTTTTTGGCTAAAGACTTTTTTTGTATCAGTAGTTCCAGTGAAGGTATTGATGACTTGCGTGGTATAGCAATCACTAGTATGCATTGTGGAGTTGACTAAAATAGACAAGAAAGTAAACTAAAAAAGACACCATTTGCCATTAGGCTTGTCAGAGAAATGGATAAATGACCCCTTATAATTTCTAAGGCAACTTAGAATCTTTCTAATATTTTAGGTCTCAAATTGTCATAATGTTTTAAAGCATACTAGATAAAACTGACCCACTCAGAAATACTGTAAGTCTTAATTCACATAAAAACTTTGTTCTTCCATGCAATCTTTGACATACAGAAATCTCCTAACACAGGTCTTGTCAGAGAATTTAAGCAAGTTTTTTTACCTTATTACTACTTTAAAATTAAATATATGTGAAGTTTGCTATACTTTGTGCATGCTTAAAACATGTTGTGAAGCTTGCAAAGATTTTCCTAACAATGTGTGGCATGGTTTAACAAAAGGCAAAGTAACTCAAAAAAGGTTAGAATGGTAAGAACTGAAAACAACTTCCAAACTCTTATGTTATAATAAATAACAGAAACAAATTTACACTGAAGGGTAAGACTAGAGAGATGAACTTACTATGAACTTATTTTAATGAAACATCAACTTAGAAAAAAAAGTCAGACTAATGTGACTTTGTTTTCTTGATGTCCCATGTGAAATAAACTTTGAGTGCAAGTGTGTTTGAAACAGAACAAATGTACATATTATACACAGGAAGTGTGGATATTTGTGGATGTGAGATAAGCGATGATTGAGGGAATCTTGAAAAAATGCATTTGTAACAAAAACCACACTGTAAACACGGCCAATTAAAACACAACCACATATCTTAGTAGCAAAATAATATGACCTCTTGCCATTAAAGCGCTTAAAAATCTTCCATTTCTGCAGAAGTTCTCTTTTCTCAATACAATAACATAACTTTGTTTCCAAATATTCATTAGCCTAGCATATTTTAAACTGTTGCAAAGACCAGAACAAACCTCTTAGCCTACTAGGAGAGCAATGCTGCAAAAATGATGAGCCCTTGCTGGGAAACAGAGATTTGGCATTTTCAGTCTAAACGCATCAAAGGAAGCATTTAAAGACATGTCAGGGCAAGAGGAGAAAGAAGGTCAATCTACAACTCCATTGTCAGAGTTGGGAGCATGATAGTGTAAAGAAAAGGGGGAAAAAAGAGATCAAGGCAGAACAAAGAAGCGTCCAGGCCTGCCTTGGCTTGTGCTGGGAACTGAGATGTTGTAAATTAAGAAATAAACAAGGATAGGACAAGCTGTTACCCAATCCCCTACAGTATCTGAGTAGAGATGAATATGTGCCTTGACACATGAACTAAATCATTATAATAGTCAAGACAGAATACAACACTTATCCTTAAATGTTCATAAATGCTATGTCCACTTCACCCACTGTTTCCAAAATTCACCTAGTTTTGTTAAAACCAGATTTTATCTGCTAACAGCAGCTGGTTTGGGCCAAACAAAATGAACATTTTTCACTGTATTTGGTTTGTTCCCATTCTATTTTATTCTTTCAACAGATAACATGGAAACAGACATCCTGGAAGCTGTGACAGCTATTTAAACAATAATAGATGAATAGAGGTAGCCATTCTCTTGTCTTTGTTCCTAAAAGCAAGTAGGATAAGTTCAGACCAGTCACTAATCAAACTGGAGAATATTGATATTGCCAGCATTTGAAAGCAAGCGATAACAGCTGGCTCAAAACAATACTATACAGATTACTGCCTTCCTGTAATCATTTAATGGTTTTGTGTAATGCATCTTGATGCTTTTTGGTTCTCTGTAAAATATTTCACGTGTATTTCTTCCTAAATCAGGCTCATACTTACCATTTGAATGATGAAAGAGGATCCTGTTTTCACTTTTTACTAGAATAAAACTGGTGCACATTTTTTAATGGAGACTATCTATTTCATTTGGCTTAATCTTATTTTGGTTTGAGCTGTCATCTTCCTTTTGTACAAAGTTTACTATTTCAAGTCTGTTGGAGCTGGAGGTTTCAGGTGCGAGGAGTTCTTCTACTTTAATTCATCTGTAATTGTTGATTTATTTTAACAGAACATAACAGGGGGTCCATGTCCTGAACTAAAATGTTTATCAACTTCAAGCAGATGTAACAAAAAGTAAAGAATAATGCTCTCGCTCAATTCCCCTGTTACTTGACTGCTTTATAGCTTTGGTTATTCAAGATACACGCTGCACATAACTAGGGGCAATGCGAGATGACTGTGAAGGATGTGTCGAACTGTAAAAGAAATGTACTAAAAGTAACTCTTATAAAAATACTTTAAAAAAAAATCTACATTTTAGTTAATTCTCTTTGTGTTAAAAACAGTTAATCAATCCAAATACTCTGACATTAAAACCTTTGCAACTGTGGCATCTGGAAATAAGGGGACAATATCAAATATTCAGCCGACTGACTAGCTAGTTTTTGTTTCTGTAACATTTCAAAGAGCACCACCATAAATGCTGCCCACTGAGTTCTGATTCTTGGCTTGCTATGTTTGCCTGAGGACTTTGGAAACAGTAACTCACTAATAATGAAATATGACTAAAGGATTAAAATTTTACATGGAAATAACCACAGTTGCTGAAAATGTATTCCTTGGTTGTACACGTTGCACACGATGGCTTTATACCCTGATGCAGTCACATTTTGCAAATAGGTCTTACAGAACTGATATATCTGTATATTACTTTTGCCATTATGAAACATTTTTGTAAGTGCCATGGCTTCAAAATGTGTGGACTTCCACTTGATGTAAAGTACTACACAAGAATAAAAGTGTGTAAGAATCTAGATTTATATGTCCTCTTTAGAGGTAGGTTTGGATGCCCATCAACAGTATGACATATATTTACAGACAATTCTGCTCGATTTTTATGCCTGAAAATAATATATTCCAACTTGATGCTTGTCTAATTTGAAGAAGAGTTTTAATTAATACATTTCCAGTATTTCTTTAATTCTTTTAAAGAAAATGTAGTCCCTGCAGATCATGCTTCACAGCCACACAGGGTCACTGATCATACTACAGTTAGAGTTGTCTCCACAATGGTCAATTAGAACTCACAGGAGAATCACCCCTTTCCCAGGTTGAGTGATATATGTTCTATGTTGATACTCTGTAAACCAATTTATCTATAAATACTGAAGGGGAAAAAAGTTATGTATTGCTGACTGAAATCAGAAAAAGGGGATTTGGAAACAGGGATGGCTTGACAAGGAGACAAGGACTAATAAAGAAGTTAGGGACACTGGGTTGAGAAAACAGGGAAGGAGGACAGTAAATGAAGATAAGCCCTTTGGAAAGGGATAATAGCACTAGGATTATGTGGTGAAGGAGGGGAAAAAAGAGTGCCCAAGAGTAAGAAATTTATACTGACTCAGCAACAAATAAACAAAACAGTCGAATTGTGTATTTTTACAGTATATTTTGTGCAAGTAATTCTCGTAGTATTTAAAGGCATGTGGTTCAATGTAAATGAAATTTATAGCTGTCAAGAGCAAAAATACAAAAAATATATTCTTTAAAGATCACATTTTACTTTTGTTAAGGAATTACTGGTATAACATCACCATAAATGAATGGAAAGAGCCGGCAAAATATATCCAAAAAGCAAAAATGTAATTAGTGGTGATGTTCCAGCTGTGAGGATTTCTTCAGGCTTTTTGGACGAGATCAAGTTGAGTTTATTCTTCATTTTACATGTCCCTAGGAGGGCCTCAGAGTCAATCAGTACAACTTATCTAATTTTCTCTTTCAATAAAAGGATTATTTTAATAACCTTTATCTTATTTTGCAGCCTATTACTGATTAAGGCTGGGTCAAGCAGTATGTGCGGATTTATTTATTCTAAGGATTTCACCATATTTCAGAATAAATTATCATTCCTATTTTGAAACAAATGGATGTTACCATACAATTGTATGTTAAAACGCTAGTAATATTTCCACATTGTGTACTTTGGCATCACAACACTTAGAACAAAATTATATGGTTATCTGTCCCTGTAATAAAAATTATCCTGTTTGCTCACAGAATTTTTCACATAATTTTTTTAAAGTGCATAGAATGGTGAAGGATAAAGAGGAAATGGAATATTCAGATATGATTCTGCATATATCTGATAATTCTATAGTACAAATATCTTGAACCCCTAACAGTAACTTACATTAACTAACCCTAATATAAATTCCTAAAGATAAAATGGTGGTTAGAAAAGCAGAGTAGATATTGTTATTGCAATTTTAACAATATTTTAGTATAAATACAAGTCACTTTATACTATTATAACCTAGAGTTCTTAATTATGAGTACTATGTCTATTATTTCTTTTTTAAAGACCTCTATACGCTACTGGCAGGGATCAGATGTATATTAAGGCCATCTGTGTTTTGGATGCTGAAAAAAAGTAGAAATATATTTTACTGTTTCATGTCAAATGTCCCAATTAGTACTCCACTAGTTCCATTCCATCAGCCAGGCAATATAGAGTGCTAAAAAGAAATGTTTCTTGGCTTCATAGTAATTCTATCAGAAATGCTTTTATGCATCTGTATATGTGGAAGGTTGTGTAAAGGTGTCTCTCTATAGGTTCAACTAGAGTCATTCTGAGCATTCTCTAAAATCCTGCTGTGGGGTATGCATACACATCTGTGTAGCAAAGAGATACCTGCTTAGGAAATCAAACCCCACCATTCATGCTCGCCATCTCATCTCCTTTATTGCACTGAATACAGAAGCTGGCTCCCTCACCAAGGTAGCATGATGTATATCAGGCTTTACTAAATGTATGCAGAATCAAAGGCCAAGCCAAGTACTTTGAGTTTGAGCTAAATTCCTGATTAACATCGAACTTTAAATTATGGAATGGATTTCAAGACTGTATAATTAATGTGCACTAAAACTCACATTTTCAAAATTATGGACATAACTATGCACATCTCGACTAATAAAAGCAATACACAAGGTAATACATCTATAGTATGCATATTTATTCTTGCTGCCTGTTCCACCCTGTATTTTAACTGTCTCTGTATGGCTACTGTTTAATGCAGAGGGAAAAAAAAAACATTACAGAATGTAATAATCACATTTTGCTAGATTGTATTGGATCACTTCAAGTGCCATGAGTTGGATTAATAATCCTCTGGACATGTTTCATGAGAGCTGAAAAACATCTATTATTTGGGGATTTAAGGTGATTTTAAAAAATAAGGAATACCAATAATATTAGCATTTTTGTCATTGTCAGCTGAACTAACACCACTCCTTTTTTGTAAGCGTAACAGTAGAAAGAAACACATTCTTCAAAGGAGCACAGCTGGTAACTTGTAATTCTCTGAAGATGAAGGTTTTATGGTAATACCTGAAACTGCACTGTGCTTGCATTGTTTTTCTTGGTCTGTGTTCAGTTAGTAATTCTAATATTCATTCAGTTCAAGAAAAAATAAAACAGTAAACATTTTCAGTAAGTCCATATCAAGGCACATTGCATTTATGAGGGACTAAGCATCAATGCTCCTGCTGCATTGTCACATGGCCCATGTTCTTGGTAATCTGCTGACAGTAAGAACCGGATGCTCAAACAAAATTCATATACGGAGACGTGCCTGTGTAATGCTCATCAGCTGTCATTCCTTCAGCCAATGTAACCTGTCCCACAAACTCATCCCCAGAGTGCTGGCAAGCTGATGAGGTTGACCAGGTATGCTTGGCACCTCATGTAAAGTGGCAGCACAGAAGTCAATAGTACTGCATTTCACAAATAACTACGTTAGAGAAGTTCAACAGAGAAGACAAGAGAGGTTCAAACACTTCGTATTTATGGTAGCATAGACTGGTCATCTGCCCCAGCAGAAAGATCTTCAGCCTGTCTGAATATGTAAAACTGGGTCTATCGGTTAACGTCACTGTTTTGTTTAACTGAACATTCACACTGAATACTCTCACGTTTCTTCTTAAAATAAAATCAGAAAATATCATGTTTCAGAGAAACATATAAAATGTTCACTGACAATGCTTTTGGCAGAAACACAATATTTTTTAAATATGTATACTTCTATTCACGTCACTATCCTGTAAGACCATATTAATGCCCATTATTTTAATAAATATTTAAAGTTATTAAAATAAAGTGAAAAAAAAAGAAAATAATTTCAAAAACAATCAGAGCAACATATCCAACACAACTGTACAGCGATATTGGGTAACAGATTTTAGAATTCTTTAATATATAAGAAAAAGCTATAAATGCTTGGAAACACAGGGGAAGAAATTCTGCTTTGGAAGCACCTAGGGGACAGTGTTTGTTAAGCCCTGCAGCCACACCTCCAAGTGGTCATGGTAATAGGTGTTTCACTATCAATAGTTTGGTAACATCTACTCCTTGCTTAAGTACTCAAGTGGCAATATACACTTACTTTTTACAGAAATAAATGATCTAGTAACTCCAAGACGTCTCCTAACTCTTCTTCTAGTTACTACAGCAATTGCTACTGAGAACAAAAGAATATGAAGCACCCCATTTTGACAGTGTCTCACCAAGAAGGGTATGAAATAAGTGAGCTGGTTTAGTATCACGGAGCAGTATGACACAGAGGTTTCCTTAATTCGGGGGCTAAACCCTCCACATTTGCATAAGAGACTATCAATTCTATTTAACTCATTTTTTTAAAATGATTTCACAATAATTTTTTAACAGATATAATAAACATCCTTAATGTCTCTATCTATGGAATGGTTCCAGTACTCAGATGCAAATGTTGTAGACAATAATTGATGTACACATTTCGGATTATATGGTTATGATAGTCTAATAGAAATTTGGCTGTCTGCCTATGGGAGTTCAATATGAGCTTCATAGTTTACAGCATCAGAAACAGTCTTTTACAATATTACAGCCACATTTCTCAACCCATTGCCTATAGATTATATCCTAATATCTGATTTTCACAGAAATCTATAATAATAAACAAACCTAAATCCCTAAACCCCCGAGTATTCAGAAACAAAACTCAGAATGAAAAGGCAAGCATTTTTACATCTGATACAATTCCTCTTGCAATTCATTCATCAAAAATCTGCAACAAGCTGCCAGAACGTGTCCATTAGTGAGATTTCTATGGCATTCACTAGCTTGATGCTCACTGATAGAATAATGTAGAAGTTATACCTCTAATGTTTTCTGCTCCATTTGAGGCATCCACTTTAAAGTGAGCTTGCTCTTACTGCTTCTATTGTTGAAAATACAGCCATGATTTGGCCTGCATGTGTCTTCATGTCTTGGAATATGTAATTTAAGCTAATATATAAGAATATGTATTAGAGAAGAACAATATCCTTTGTGTATTTATACATTAATGGTCACATTCATCACCAATTTAAGAAAATAAAAAATAGTTAGCAGTTACCATGTAACCTGGGTCAGTTTGGTCTACATTAAATACTGAAGATTAAGGTACTTAACACAGCAAACAAGCCACATACTTGCCGGTAAATTAAAACATTTCCCAGCAACCAGTTTAAAACTTTCATGCAAATTAAAAACTGCATTCAGACTTTTAGCTATCTTCTGTCATATTATCAAGGAAATATGCACTCTAAGTCCATAGCATGGACAGATCTTTTCACTAATTGTATTTCATATAAAAATTTCTGTAAATGTTTCAATGTTTATACCAGTAATGCACTTGGAAAATTATTTATTTCATTCCTTAAGCAATTATAAATGCAATGCAATAGAAGCAAAATATTAATCTGAAGAGTGGTTCAAATGCTCTCTACTACTTTGAGTGGCTGAGAGAACAGGGGTTTGCAGAACAGGAGGCTAAGACCTTATCGCCCTCTACAACCACGTGAAAGGAGGGTGTAGTGAGGTGGATGCTGGTCTCTTCTCCCAAGTAACAAGTGACAGGATTAGTGGAAATGGCCTCAAGTTGTACCAGGGGAGGTTTAGATTGGATATTGGGAAAAACTTCTATATTGAAAGAGTGGTCAAATATTGAAACAGGCCCTGGAGGTGTTCAAAATACATGCAGATGTGGCAGTTCTGGAACTGGTTTAGTAGGCATGGTGGTGGTGTGCTGACAGTCACACTAGATGATCTTAGAGGTCTTTTCCAGCCTTAGTGATTCTATAATTATTTTTTTTATGTGATAACTGTACATAAAGAAGAATCATAACTGAAACAATAAACATCAAAACAGGAATCAAAAGATCTTTGCCATTACGGTACTGTGAAAAGTGACTGCCTAAACAAACTAAAACAAATCTCAAAAGCTTTGTCAACTTAACCTGAGGAGCTCATTGCATATTTAAGGATAATACTTGTTTTCCTATCCTGATAACAGACTGGTTTTGAGCCCAGCGAGAAAAAGAGCAAGAGTAGCATTAGGAAATTACCACCCTGCATAATTTTGTGAAATGTTGCATGTAGAAGATTGAAATGCGCAAAATGCAGCAACTTCAACAATCAGTGGATCTGATGAAGGATGCTCTCTTACCAAATTTTAGTATGTTTCCACAAGTTCAAAACCTAAAATCTAATTTCTTCTTTAATCATGATTTTCAGAACCACTTTCCTTTGTCTTCTCTTTGTCCTACCTTTTCTGTAACTCAGCATAGTCTACTGCTTCCTATAATCTTTTCATGACTTCTCAAACCTTTTTCTCAGTAACATTGTTTCTGAAGTTTCTCTGTTTCAGTAGTTTCCTCCTTTTCCAAGATATGAAGAAACTAGTTTGCTTGTCGAAATTTCAAATATAACTAAAGGCTACAGAAGAAAAAAAGATAAAGTTAGAGAAAAAAAATATCGTGACAGAAATCTGAAGTGAAAGATCAGCCTAAATAATCTCCCTATTTGCAAAATAAAAGAGGTCTTGGTTTATTTTCTGCTTATCCATTTTCTCATGTAAAACTGTGCAAACAAGATCTGAATCATCAAAACACATAAGAAAGCGGAAAATAAGGTCTTAACATAAAATGTTCATTTATGCTCCATTTTCCTGTATTTTGGTATAATCATAATGGGAGTGGCCCTGATCTGACTTTGATTTAGGTATAAATAATTCAAGTCAATACTGTTGTATTTACATGGGAAGGTGTAGGAAGGTTCGACATTAGGTCAAGTGGTTTGAAACGCATAAGCATTTTGCTATGCTACTTTTCTATCACTTTGGTATATAAAAGAAGACACTACTCTATAGCACCACAACTTTTTCAGTGTGGAAAGTAAATTAAGATTTGTTACATACAAAAGCAACAGATATCTAGAACAACAGAACAGCAGAACTTTAGCTAGCACAGATCTTTTCCGTTTCATAGATGAAATAAAGTTGAGTCAATAATCTAATCCTACACTTAATTTCAATTCCCCAAAAGATTAACAATACAGAAGCCATTTCTATGTCCACAACTTTTTTCACAGCTCTTACAGAAAGTATTACATTTGTGCTTCATCTTAAGAACAGGAGGGAAAAAAAAACAAGACAAAAAGGAACACATTCAGAGCAACTTTACTTTAACTCCTATCACTATTTTTGACTACTTTGTCTTTGTATAGTATTAAGGGTGGTATTGTACAGTCCCATTACACAGCAGATGTTAAATGCAAAGTAAAATAATCAGTTGTAAATGATTGATGATCCTCTTTACTATTTCAAAATAAACCCTGATTATTTATATACTTTTAGAAACTGCTTGAAAGCATCATAGTAAACCTAAACAATTGATTCATTTTTCAATGGCTGTTGTGTCTAATGTATTATGTATGTTTTCACATTCTTCTATGTAAAAGGCCTTGGTGTATGAGAAATGTTTAGAGTTTTGAGTGCTCCACCCAGTCCATATGGTAGGTTTGCTCTGTGTGTAAGACCTACCTTTTTCCACCAGGTCCATATGGCAGGCTTAAGCTAGCCAGGGCCTTCTATCCTCCACAGGGGCCATATGGCAAAACGAGATCAGTGAACACTCATTTACCTTGTATTAATATTTTGTGTCTATAGTACATGCATATACATACAGACATATACGAACTTATCAGATTGGGTAGAAAAGACTTCACTCCTGGAAATACTTGAGCTGCATAACCAATACACCTATGACAATATGATATGAGATGTCAATTATGTTTTTACTGGTTTATGAAAGAACTGAAACCTGAAATGAATAATGTATCAAATTATTTGATAAACTTATCTGATGGTTTTAAATATTTTGACAGATTATCATTTATTTATGCTAAAAACCTGGTAGATATTAATATAAAGAAAAGTTCCCTCTTACATTTTAACATCACCTTATAAGAACAGAACCAAATCCCTTGAATCCACTCACCATCAAACAGTGAAAGTATTTGTTTAAAGATTCACCTCTATGCTGCCCTACTAACAGCAGGTTTTGAGGTTACTCCTCTCTTCTTATATTTAAACAAACTGGCAATAAACTAGAGAAAAAAAATCACTATAGAGAGTAAAGTACATGTAAAGAGAAAACTATTTACTAGACACAGCTAAATAAGTTACTGTTTCTCACAGACAATATCTCTGCTCTTACTACTGGAGTAAAAGGAAGACAGTATGATCTGACAGCCACAGTATCTTCCTTCTACTAAGTGTAGAGCTCCTGTACCAGCAGAACTAGATACAGGACTGCACTGGAGTTGCATTGGAATTGATGATTAAGGTATGGATTTTTTTAAAAAAATAAGAAAAAAATGGATGGCAACATTAAATTATAATCTATATTTTCAAGGTAACTACTCTAAAATTGATACATTGTTGTAGTGCATACAACTCAACCCAAAGCTCTGTGGTAATTCTGAAATAATTTAGGAACCCTCAGTGTTTTATTTATACAGGAAAGACAGAAGCAATTTGTAACATTTATGAAAGTTTTATTGCACCCACAAACTGATTTAAGAAGTGGAACACTATTCCCCAGTAGTAGAAATTTTACAAACAACTTTTACTAATTTGAAACTCAGAACATTATGAAATGTAAAAATTATAACATGCTGGTTTTATTCATAGGATTTATAGCGCTTTCATCTGTTTTCCTCTTGCTTCAGTTCATGTAAATAAGCCCTATGTTGTCACATGAATATTCAAATATTTCAAAGAACTATCAGTGTTGAAAATAAACAACATAAAGAATTCAGAACAAGTATGCATGTACACACTCTTACAGTTTATTTTTGTATATAGCATTTATGTTTTGTTCTGCAAACAATAAAATATAAAAGAGTTTTTCCACAAGGAATATATCTCCTAATTTCAAAGAAGTCAAACAACAATAAGCATTTTAAGAAACCATGAGTAGTATGTTAAAGATTTAAAAAGGCTAACTACTGTGCTCAGGTTGCTTTCTCCTATCTTCCTGCTTTCGATCATAGCCAAATACATCTAAATCAGTGGGGGGAAAAAAGCTTTATTAATTTCAGGGGTTAAGAAACATGACCCCAAACTCTTTGCCTCTAACTTTCATTGTAGGAAAGGCATAGTATGTGTCTTTAGCAGTCACTTATCCCCTTTGTTTCTGCTGGGTTTTTTTGATGTATTCTTTATATACTGGCTTTTGCATGTTTTACTTCTGTTTCCAATTTACAATATATAGGTGCAAACTACTAATAGAATTTTGAAGTATTTGTCTATATGCATAATCGCTCATAAAAATAAACATAAAAAGCTCACTTTGTGATTGGTGGGGTTTACGGTATGCCTAAAAGACATGAAGGGTAGAATCCTTCTGCCTAAGTTGTCCAGTCTGGTAGGGAAGCAATAGTCTCTAAATAAGGGCCTAAATTCTCCATACAACAAAAAGAGAAGGTAGATGTCTAACATAGGCAATTGATAGTGCCTAAGCTTTAACAGCTAGATTCTCCCTCTTGAGGCTTTAATGTGTACTTTCCTCATTTCATGAATCATGCAAAGAACTAAGAGGACTATTTGAGTAACCTGTGTTTCAACAGCACAGATCCCACTATGTTATTTGGAACAAAATAAAAAGGCAGATACATTGATCGATCGATTAATCAAGTACTTATTTGTTTAATAAAAATTACAGACAGAGAATCTAGCTGTAACTGAAGTTATTATCACACTGTTAAGAACACTGTCATGTTAGCATAGTCCATGATTTAAAACACATAAAGGTATAAACTATAATTTTATGCATTGTACTTTTCACTGAGTCAGCAGTTTTCTCTTTTGAGAGAACATATTAAATTAATTTAGCATCTCAAATAAATTCCTTATACATACATATGAATAAAAGGTATGAACCTGACTTCATAAATATGATTTGGTGGGATTTTGTTAAAAGTTTAGACATATAGATTTGTATTTGAAATCCTCTGAAGGTTACAGGGTGAAACCTTCCAACAATATCTCCAAGTCTTCAGGGACCAAATCCCATTATGTGGAGTTCAGTGAAGAGGGTAAACACTACCATAAAGAAATACAAATTGCACATATTTCCCATTTAGCCAGTGTCACAAAAGTTCACCATTTAGAATTCTAACCAGTTAGGACTTATTCTTGGAGGTCAAGTACCTTGTGAACCTTGTCATCTCACTGATGACATCATATCCCATCCATCAATTCTTTCAGGAGCACACTGCCATCTGCTCAGCACGCTATAATAACTTATTAGACATATTCACAGGGTAACAATCTGTACAATGACACTGTTATCTTAATGCTGGCACATAGAGAGATAGCAGCTATCGTTTCCCTGTCACAGCACAATTATTCTAACTTCTAACTTTAAAAGAGAAGTTACTTGGGTATTTAACTTCTTATTAAATCACATGGAAACAATGTTAACTCATCAGAAATATATTTTTGGCTTTGTCATGTTTTTTTGACCACGAACTGCTAAAATAAGGTTACAACACAAAGTGCTAAGTTCTGTTTGATACAACTATTTTGCACCTTGAAAGTTTTTGCAGTCATGCCCATTTTCAGAATGCAAAATAAATAAATGAAAAGCATAAAATACAGTCAATCACATACACACAAATAGCACTGAAATCCAACTTATCTTTTGCAAACATATTAACTTTCTAGAACTAATATGTTTTATTATTTCTCCACCTGTCTTAAGTGTCTACTTGTTCTAAAACCAATTGCTAGGTAAAAATAAAATATGCAGCCAAAGACCTCATACTAAACCCTAAGACTCCTTGGAATCTAAAAGCAATGTGAATTTTCATAGATGCCTGTATGTTTTTGCAGCTTTGGTAAAGCACGTTAATACTGAGCATAGCTAGCACAGCTGCCATCATACCACATATGACTTAATGAAAGTCCACTATAACTCTCCCTTGACTTCAAAAAAATATTTTCAGAAAAAGGGCAATATTTATTTTGCATTACACAGAATTCATCCTCTGTTCCTTCCTTTGGCTCGTCATTTATTCCAGCTTACACTGTGATCAACATTGTACTAAAATAAAGTCAAGTACAACAGCCGCTCTCTGCCCATCAAAACTCACAGACGTCTGCCAAGCACTTGTAACAGCTGGTGTTACATTAATTAGTTTAAACTATTTATTTCATCCATCTCCAGAGCAGATTGAGCAAAAACATTAGAGATTATTCTAGCATCTGTAAGTGCCCTGCAAACATTAACCAACCAAAGTTAGAATATTAGTCATTAACTTACAGTATTTGGGATTTCAGATTCTATGCACTTTTTGTAAATAAAAAGGAAAATTCTGCATTTTATCATAGCTCTAGTAAGTTTACTTTGATTGCCTTTTTAAAAATCTAGTTTTTAAACTTCTATAAGACTTTGTGCCCATAAAGTTTCTTAAAAAAAAATTATTACAAGAAAGCTGTTGTAATTCCTGGCAGCATGGACCATTAAGCAATATATGACAGGGACTGGGTGACTCAGTGGATTTGTCAGAGGTTTTATGTCCACTGTTGGAATCCAGCCCTAAATACGGTGATCAAAACAGTGTTATCAAACGGTTGTAAAAATCTCAATTAAAATCACTCCTATAGCCTCCACTAAGTTTTTAGTGGACAACATAATAGATCTTTCGCTATTGACAGAGTTCTCAAAACTATCTTTTTTCTTTTAATAGGCTGACAATGAACACTGGCAAAAGAATGCTGATTATAAGAGGACCTAATACCACACTCCTTACTCAAATGACTCAGACACAGAAGCCAATGCAAGGACGGCAGAAGGAGGCTCACAGAGCCACAGCTCATGGGCTCGCCTCCATCAAAATAAAAAGCTTCCAACATTGCATAATGAAGTACTCAACATAAGAATACTTATTTTTAGTGCCAAGGGCTCAAAAAGGAAATCAAAGTCCTGTGCAAACTCTTAAGAGGTAACTCCTTCCTCAAAGAACTCAGCTGTAAATAAGCATTGATGGAAACAGAGGCACAAAGAGGAAAAGTGCTTTGCCTAAAGTCACACACTAGATCACTGGCAAAGCCTGAAACATAATCAAAGTTTCCTGACTCCCACCTTATTCAGAAACATTTCTCCATCAGGATTCCCAAGACAACATAAAAATTCAAGAGCTCACTTGCAGAATAAAACCAGAGTTAAGCAGGTTTATAAATATATGAAGTTTAGTTGAATCAGACTTTTATAGAATGACGTCCTTAAATTTGACCAGTTTCTTCTTTTTTCAGTATTATACCATGTAAATGTAAATAAAAATGTATGTAATTATTATTATAAATACAGTTACTGAAATTATCATCAGGTATAATTAAATGTGGCTAAAAATAATACTCTATTTATCAGTTTAGAAAGCTATACCTATCCTTAAAATATTTGTATTTACAAACAAAATTAACAGATTCAGTTTCACGACACGAACCATAAAGTGAGAAAAGTAACCTGACATTTATATTTAGCTAAAATATAGATCCTAATCCTGTGCTAATCCAGTCCTTTAAAACTCTGATTAATTTGTTATTACTTGCTATGGCTATGTAGAAATGACTGCAAGTGATGGAAAAAGAAGAAAAAATTATCAGCTATTTTCACTTTTCAACCCTGTCCCATCTCCAGTAAAGAAAATTTTTCTCTTTATTCAGCTTACATCTCTTTATCTCTCTCTGCATATATATATGTGGATACATATGTGTGTGTGTGTATGCATGTATGTATATATGCAAGATTCTTGCTGCAATTTTTCTGCCCACTCCATAGTGGCTCCTCTTACTCCACCAGCCAAAAAGGCAGGCGCACAGTTAATGCCAACCTTGCTCCAGACCATGCAAGAGAAAGTGCCAGAGCATATATAACAATGGCCTCCTCAAACAATACTAACAGCTCTTTTTCATGCTCACTCTTTATTGGCCTCGACAGACAGCAAGAGCCAAACACTCTTTTCTATTCTTAGGTTCCCAGAATTTATAACATGCTACATCTGCCACATATCTTTTGGTTTACATGGGTACTGCTATTCAATTATCCTTTTTTTATTTTTAGTACAAGGACCGTTATTGAAATAACTTGTTGGACACAACAATCACAAAACTTCTGATACGATGAGACAGCATTCTGACCTAAAATGTCTCTCAGAGAAAATGATATACCCCCAGTCCAACCCCTGCTAAAAAAAAAATCATTTTTAAAGGTATACTAAGTTCACCACAGAATAAGGAACATTTGATATTTAACTAATGTCTTATAAAAGATTAATTTAAAATGCCTGTTTTAACCAGGGTCCATAACTAATACTGACCTCCAGGTTCTGTTTTCATTTACACCACAACTGGTGTGTAAACAAAGGCAGCAGGGATCCTCAAAGAGATCTTCCACTCAACTCCTCCTTCAAATTCAACTAATTCTTTGCATTAGAAACTGTCTCTATAATACTTTTATTTTATGCACATTTTTTTAGTTAGCATTGCATGCTCAATTTTTAGTTTCTAAATACAAGTCTAAGGGAGTCATATATGTTCAACAGAAAAGTGTTAACATGTCTCTAGTTCAATATTCTGCTTTACCTCATACAGTGATCAGTTTTAAAGTATGAAATCTACCAGCCAATTTACATCTTTTTTTCCTCCCTCTATTTCCTTTTAACTTGTGAAATTCCTCTTTATGAAATAGGAAAGTTAATTGTTAAACTTTGTTAAAAAATTGTTAAACCCTTTGTTCTTGCTGAAGTCACTTTGCTTGTCTCTCCCACAGTAAGGACACCAAATCCTAAAAGCTGGCAAGAATGCATATGTTTATTTCACCATTGCTCTGCAATTACTGAATGCCACTTAATTATAGCAACAGATGCTCGAGTGTAGGAACCAGAAAAATCAAACGCCTCATTTCCAGGTTATTTTTTTCCATTGCTTCTGCCAACAGCAGATGTGTGAGCCCCTTGTGCTCTGGCGTAAATACTTATCAAATCCTAACAGGTCACCTATGTCACAAACAACATTTCAGATGCAACTGTTTCACCTGATAATAGGCTCTGAAAATAAAACTGTGAGCTGTAAATACAATGTATTCGGAATGAAATGCCATAATGTGAAATTGCTTTTTCTCCGGCTACAACAGAAGTCCTTGACAGTTTTTGGCAGTGATAAATCACCCTCCCATTAATTGTCTCCTCTCTCATTGTGAGGTGAGCTGCTAAAAGGGGCAGTCAACAAAAATGACTTAAAGGACAAATTTTGGCAAAAAGACAATGAAGAAATCTGTCATTGCTAAGCCTCCAGTAAACTGTCATGGAACAATCAAAATGTATGTAGCTGAAGTGTTTATGTCTTTGTTAGAAAGGTTATAGGATGATAAGTTTATGGTTAAACAGGAAGCTCAGGGGAACAGAAGTTGCAGGCCCCTGAGGCACCATTTCTCCCTGTGTTCTTTAAAACTGTATGCAAATCCTATTAAGGCTTCAGTTTACACAGGGTTTGCTGGTCTTACCAACATAATTTTCTGATTCTTCTGCACTCTCATCCCAGATGACTGAAAGTCTCTGTGAAAGCATGGTGCTGGCTACAGGAATTCTTGCACCAAGCTTCGAGATCCTTCTTTTTCGGTGATTTAAGCCACAGAACAAGACAAGCACCTGACAGAAACTCTTGGTGTTAATCAGAGAGCAAGGCCCTCTCACCGAGTGCTTTCCACATATTGAGAAGTAGCGTTTGCTTCCTGTCAAACAGGTTACATTATTAGCACCCGCTGAAGTCTTAAGCATGTGAAATGACGTCCCACTACCTTCTCCTCAGAACTGGGACACTGACCACCACTCACTTCACTTGCTGGTGGCTCCATTCTGCAAACAGCTCCTCCTTACTGCAACTTTTCTGCAGACTAAACAAAACCGAATCTCTCACCTCAGAATTCGGCTCTATAGGAGAATATTTGAATTTCAGGGTAATAATTTGGGGTGTTTTTTAGGGAAGTTAATATTTAAGAACTAGGGGCATAGCTACCAGTCCTTATTACCACCAAGCTGCTTCCACCCCTATGGCAAGCAGATAGCAGATGGTATGTTTAAGACCACAGGTTCTCCTATGCATAGGAGGGGCAGGACCATTTGCAGGAAATGCTTGTCAGATACACACTTCCAGAAAGGGTAACATTTCTTCCTTTAGAAACAACACGGTGCTGTCATTTTACAATTAGGGTTTACTGTTGTTGGTGGTGGTTTTAGGTTTTAGGGTTGTTTTTTTTAAAAAAAAATTATTGAGGGTGTGAACTGAAAGTACTCTGGAAGTTAAAAAAAAAACCCGAAGAAATTTCTGTTTATCTGTCAGCAGATGGTTGGAAATTTACCATAAGCAAGGTTAGAAAATGATTTGCTACTAATGTGCCTGTCAAGGGCAATGTCTGGAGTTTGGCTTTATATTTATGTTGGTAAGAAAATTACAATATAAATATAAATGAGTTGCATCAGGTATTTAAACTAGACTGGACAGGACACCAGAAAATCTATGTCAGGAACATTTCCTGCACCAGCAGAGGGATGAACTAGGTGACCTAGCATGCCTTTTCCACCACTGACTTCTACTATTTCTGTATTAACCAAGGATAACTGATATCAAATATCCCTTTATGCTACTAACCCTTTTCGCTTTGCTGGGTATTTGTATGCTTTCTAGGGGAGCTGATACCTTAGGAGAATGTCTGCGGGGAAGTACTAAAGGGGATTCTTCATCCTGATGGCTGAGACTTGAGGAAGGTCACACAACAGCTTATGTAGCCATAGCAGCTTTGTTGTCATGGCATGAGAATCCTTCGTCAGTTCTTCTGCTCTTACAAAGGAGCAGTCATCTAACATTGTTAGGTGTCTAATGTAAAGCCTGCTTTCTTGACACGGTTATCACAAGCTATTTTCTGTCCAGACATTTACGCAGACCTTGTGTTATCCATGATTTATCCACAATCCATGTTCCTCAATTGTGCTTAAACATGGTTACAGTAATAGCAAATCATGTGTTGAAACATGTAACTAGAAGGAACCACTTAGTTATCACTAGGACTGAACATTAAACAATACTCCATTGAGCACCAGCATCGTCAACAAATTTCTATCAGCCTGATCCCGCAGACCTAATACAGTCCTCCTGTCCCCTCATCAACCTCTTCCATCTGTAACTTTTTCAGTCATCATTTAAGGACCGCATTATTGGGTCTCTGTGGTCTGGGAACTATACTCAGCTCAAATTAAAAAACAAAACAAAACAATCATGCCTTAACATTCACTTGTGAAGAATACTCTGGATTTTACGAGGAAATTGGACACCTTGCCTTTCAAACTGAGAAAACAGACAAAGTCTACATGAACATTATATTACTAACTAAAGATACTACAGTGGAACATATTTCAGGAAACAAGGACTGTCTTATGAAATAAAACAGTTCAATTCAGAGAAAAGGGAGACATTTCCAAATTTCCTAGGTATGTCCTAATCATGTGTAACTTAAATTCTGATAAATGTACTCTGTGCACATAAAACACCTCTTGAATGACAGAAAAGAAAAAGAAATAAAGTGATTGAAGTTTTTTGGTTTGTTTTTTTTTTATTTTATTTTTTGGTGATGAGCCAGTTTGAGAGCTTACTGTGAGCATATGGAGATAGCATATTTGCAAGTCCATCTCTGGAGGATTGCAAAAGGCCCTTAGCTTGTGAAAAACAGCAATGTTATTTTTTTTAACGTTCCCTATATTTAGAGATTAAATCGCTCACTGCACAAACCCATTTGGAACAGGCGAGAAGGTGAAAAGGATAATCAGTACAGTCACTGGTCCGTGTTTCCTAAACGCTTTTGAAAACATTACTGTGCGCAGGCATAAAATTAGCGGCAGGACCTTAAAAAGGCTGGCATTTAGCATGACTTTTTGGAAAGTGACACCCTCATTTTTTTCTTGTAGGATATCATTAAATTTCAATCGCCCTATGGCAGTGCCTTTCCATTAATAACCAATTCACTGTGTCACTTTGGCTCTCCTTTGAAATAATGAGCCTTTGCTTCGCTTTAATAAATTTAAACATATTCTCAAGGCCAGGGAAGATAGGAAACCGCAGATGGGCTGAGAAAAACACGATTCATAAATCCTTAACTGCCTGAGATCGTTGAGAGCAAAACAAAGTAACACTCGTAAAATATTAAACAATCCCAGCTGTATGAGTGAAGCTTCATTAACAAAAATGGACTATTTACTGCCTTCAACAGAGCCTGTGGGTGGAAAGATTCAGAGAAATCTTCTTTAAAAAAACACTGTCATCCTTATTTTGATTCTTTAACGAACTGATGGCATGGCTGATACTTATTCTGCATGTCCATATGCAGAAACATTTTAGCAGAAAATTAATGATACTCTGATTACATTAAATACAACAAATCATGCTTTATCATTTAAGCAGGAGTGAAAGAAAACAGAGTAATTTAGCAGATATTTTATCCTTGAAGTATCCACATGCCAATAGGAGTAAAACATGACAAACTTTTTATTTAAATCATAAGGGACTTCTCCAGCACTCTAAAGTAAACAGCAGTATGAATAATGGCAGAGAAATCAAGTGATGCAATTGCTTCTGCTGGGAAGACGCGGTACTTTATTCTACAATGCTATACTATTTCTTGTTTTAACCTTCACCGACATGCAGCTAATTTTGCTTATACACCTATCTGGCACGCAAAGGAGCAAATACCTTTTGGTTTCAGTCCTTCATGTTTAATATTTATTTAAATTCCATTGGAGTTTTGCTTGGGTACGGAAGGTAAGCTCTGACACAGACTTTGGTTTCAAGTACACAGAGCTGGCCCATCAGACTCATAGAGCTGCCCAATTAACATACACAAATTCCAACTGAATTAACCAAAGAACTTGTGAAGACAGTCATTCCCTCCCAGGTCTGCTTCTAACTCCACCAGCTTTTGCTTTGCCTCCCTGTAGGTCCTTCTGTTTCCCCTTCCTGAGTGGCTCTGAGGTACTGAGGAGCTTCCTTCCAGCAGCACAAACTAAACTATGTGTCTCCCAGGGAATAGCAGCCCACAATATTCCCAAACCCCTTTTAAAGCTTTGTTGAGAATTAAAGTAAAACCAATAAGGCTTATTTAATAATCCAACTTTGGAAGATCAGGAGAACAGTCATAAGGATAGAAAAAAACATTTTGAAGTGTTCACAGCAAGAATAACCTTTTGTGGTATCTTAGGGGTTTTTTTAAGCCAAGAATTGCATACAAGTTTAAAGAAGAATACAGATCAGTGTCAGTTACTAAATGCTAAGAACCTGAAATCTCTGTCTCTAAAGACAAGCTGACAATTGAGTGGACAGAATGTCAATATTTCTAAATATTTCAAGGGTAAAAATATTGCTTTTTACAATCTGTGTCATATTTAATGCAAGAAGAGATTTTGGATATTTTTCTTTTATTGGCTGTCGTTTTTTTTTTCCTTTTATCCTGGTAAGGACATAAAGTATTTAGCACAAATACATGGTGTGGGGTTTTTTTCCCCCTAAGGAACAATAGTTTCAGCACAAATGCAAATAGGAACATCATAATTTTCCATAATTTAGTTAATAAATATTTTTTAAAAAAACCCGACACTTGGTTTATTTCAAGATATCTCTCTCTTTTGTCCATGAGTATCATTATGTAAGTTTGAAAAAGTGAAAATCCTTTCTTAACACTCAAGAGGGCATTTTGACCCCTGCAGAAGTATTTCTCTCTCCTGTTCGAAACGCTAGGAATGCACTTAGTCCTTACAGCTCCCACTATCTTCAGTGAAAACCCCGAATACCGCTCAGGAGCTATCACCTTATAATCATTAGAGCAGTTATTTCTGTGCTTAGTAGACCTTCACTGTCGCTGATTTGTATAATCAGGGTTAATCTACTCTGATTGCAAACATTTCTACCTAAAGTTTGAATGAATTCACACTGATGCTCACTCAGCTCAGGATGCCCCTAATGCTTTCAGGGAGACATGCTACAGGATTTTTATTTGGTTTTGTGGGGGTAATTTGATCCAGGATGAGTAAAGCTGTTGTATCATTCCTAATTGTGAAAATCTGGGAGAAGAAACAGGGCACAAAAAAAAGTGGTAAAGCATTAAAGCACTAACAGCAGCTCTAGCACTGAGGTTACTTGTCTGCATGAAAGCAACTATTAGGCTTTCAACAATAACAACTTCAGACAGACTTGGAAAGCAAAACTATATTTGCCTTAAAGGTTTTAAGTGTGTGTAAGAGGAGGCCTATAGGAGATGTGTTGTTTAACCCAGCAGAGGAGGCATTCATTCTTTTCCTGAGACACCAGGAAACACTAGTATTAGGTTTTAGCTTCTGCTTTCAGAAAGGAAAAATGATCTAATCCTATTAGAATATTTAGTGATACAGTAATACCCTCAAATTTCAAAGTCACTTACAAATTAAAGAGTAAATATAAGCCAGTCAGGAATTATTTTTTCTTTTTATTAATAAAAGGCTAAGAGAGTGTCCATGAATATTTAAAAAAAAATGAACATAACTTGTATAAAATGCCCTGTTATCTTTTTTTTTCCTTTGCTCTTACTGTTGAATTACAACAGACTGAATGCTTCCCAACATATGGTCTCACCAAAAAATATCCAGAATGGCAAAAAAAAAAATCCAGATATTTTTCTTATTGAGGTGTAAGTTGTGAAAGTGCCTTCTCCCAAAGGGCAGTTTGATCTCTGTCCTGTCTTTGCAAGATTACCCTATCAAGAATATCTATCAGCATAAGTTTATTGTGGTATTTATGGCGTAGATGCCTGTCTACTTATTACTGAACTGAGTTTACTAACTTCATTTCTCAAAGTAACTAAAGAGCCAAAGGTTAATAACTTTTGGCCACTATCAGTTTGCAGTAGATTTGGACTGGCTACCTAGAAGTAGAAAAAAAATAAAAATAAAAATTAAGTCCTCTACGCTCCATTACCAGTGCTTTGAACCATCTAGTCACATGGATTTTGATGTTTCGAGAGTGCAAAAAGAATGTAGATTGGCATGAGAATACCACATTAATTCAGCAGTTAAATGGTTCTTTGAGAAGATTCACTGACAGAAAAAAAGCATAGCTGTCTTTCTAAGTCCTCATCCTCTTTGGACCTATACACATCTTCTGTGAAAAGTTGATTCTTTTCCTTCCTCCCTTCCTCCCCCCCCTTTTTCTTTTTTTTTTTTCAAACAGCCTTTTATCATCTAATATGTGAAACAATTGTAATGTGAGGCATGTGAGCAGAGAGCCTTTGCCACTGGGCCCTCATAAATCTTGCCAGTTCCCAGTGAACAACACCAAATATTTGCAGCTGAGGAACATTTGGTCTGGCTTAAATTAACATATCTCAGCAGTCAGAAGTCATTAAGCTTTGCCAGTGATTTGAAACCATTTTTCCATTTCAAAAGCGACACTGGCTGTTACTTATTTTTCTGGATGAAGAAGGTGGTAAGGAACAAAAGCAATGAAATGAAAATGGGAGATACTAATGAAAAAAAAATGATAAAAGGGCTTTGAACTGCCTTTGGTAGATTTGTTATTAAGACTCTTTTTAAATAGCAGAGCACTTATGTGTAAGATCAAATAATAATTCAAGAGGATACACATTAATTTCAGTGCCAAATTATGTGATTTAAAGGCTGTGAAAATGTATACTTATTTTCTTCCTTAATCCCTTGTGAATATAGGCACTATCAATTTTAAAAGCTGATGAAAGCTTTAAAAGAAAAACAATAATCCAACCTTTTTCAATTAAAGGCTGCAAGTAGATTAAGTACTGAAGTAAAGAAATGTGGTGTTGTGCTTTGCAAAAAGTGCATCTGATATCAGTCTGTTCAGATGCTGGGGTCTGGAAAAACACCTCAAATCCAAAACACCACAGTGCAAAAAAAAATACAAGCAGGGGAAAAAAAGAAAAAGCCTAATTGGCTTTAGTACAGGTAGCATGTGAATTCAGATTTTCCAAATCTTTTATTCCTGTATTACTTACATGACACATAACTCCCCTGGTAAATAAGTCATCATCTGAAAATCCATGAGAGAGAGCCACCCAGTCCCTGAGACATCGGGAAAAAAAAAATGCTTCCTCACTTTTGCAGTTATGATTACTGGTCCACAATTATATAGCTCTGTCAAAAGTCTGTTTCAATAATGGTTAATTACAGACTCTGAAACATGTGTTTGCCACTTTTGAAGTAGATTAATTGTGCAAAAGATTTTGATAAATTTTATGCACTGATTCAAATGCAGTAATGACTTCAGATATATATGTGAATAGTTGTAACAGAATACACTTTTTAAAATCAATATCACAGTAATAATTATACTTTTTCAACCTTCAATTAGTTTTGTTGATAAAGCTTAATAACCTTGAATGTTTTAGATCTTTGGCAGCTTGAGAAGATACTGACTTCCACCTAAAAGCATTCAAGTTTATGAAGCTCTGTTTAAGAAACCTCTTCCATGTTGAAATCTTTCCGAGACTATAAAGTCTCTAAAGCTGTAATAAAAGCAGTTCTGTGTAAAAAAAAATAAATATTCTGTTAATGAAATTTAAAAGGCAAAGAGTTCAAAAATGATAACAGCTATGACTAACTAGGGCATGAGAAGGCTGCCAGAACAGCTATATGATCAATTAATTTCCTAGGACTTTGTTAAAAAATAATAGTAAAAAAAGACTTCTTAAAGGCTTTTGAGAATATAAATGGACTGCATTATCAATGCTATATGAAGTTAATTATATGACTCCTTAACCGCATATTAGAGCAAACCATGGCATATGGATCCTGAAATACAGGAAAGAATGCCACAGGTTTTGGGAGTATGAAAATGTTAGATTAAATGTGCCTTGTGTTCTCAGATAAATGGTTTTGGTTTTCTGCTTTCATAAGAACACTGCAAAATGAAGCAAGCATCTCATTTATCCATTCACTACTTCTCTTCAGGTCATGGTACAGTTGAAAAATAACAGAGGAAAATCTTTATCATGTTTTCTTTCACTAACTACTGATACCATTTCCTTACTGATTTAGAGAATCACAGGATGGTTGACGTTGGAAGATATCTCTGGAGACAATGCGCTCCTACCCCAACTCAAGACAAAGTCCAGCTGGGTTTTGAATATCTCTGTGGAGAGACACTCCACTAATTCTCTTCACCACTCTTACAGTAAAAACGTCTTTTCCTATGTTTACATGGAATTTCCTGTATCTTGATTTCTGTCCATTTCCTCCCGTCCTATAACTATTCTGTTTCACTAGCCATTTCACCATTCTCTGTCTTTGGTCTCATCCATCTGAACATAAACCACATCACCCTGCACTGAGGAAACCGAACAGCTCTGTGAATTCCCTCTACATTACAACAGGTTATTTAACAGAGGTCTTTCGTTGTGGTCACAAGTCAGAAAACTTCTTCAAAACCCACTCTAATCTCATGGGGACAATCAAGACAATCCTTTAAAACCTTCAAGAGCAGGTCTGAACACATATAAGAGATTGTGGGTGCATTTCCTGCTCTATCCATGATCTGTGTAACCCCCCATGTTTAGACTGAATTAAACTGAAATAGATGATACTGTTGGAAGTTAAAGAGTGTGAATGAGTGATCTATCACACAAATGTATCTAGGTAAGGAGGAGAATATGAAACTGAAACTCTAAGCTGGGAATAGCATGACAGAAGCACACAGCAACACTAGAAATAAATTAAAGATATGCATAGATACTTTGCCAAAAATACTTTTCAAGATCTCTTCTTCCAAGATCCCCAAACCTGTCATTATGACTGTTTGGTGAAGAAGAGCTGCTATGTGGGAGGACCCAATAAAGTGCTGAGGGTCTTCCTCTAAATTTAATTCTAGTTCTCATTATCTATTTACTTAAGAAATCTTTCCTTTTTATCTCTTTCCCCCTAGCAGAATAAATAGGAATATATTAGATACAAATTGAAGGAAAAACAGGGCTACTCCGGCTTTCTGTTCCTCTATTCTGGATCAAGGAAACTGTGAAATCAGACTCAGGTCCATTATTCAACAAAGAATTATTCTTCAGTAACATAACCCACCATCTGGTTAGGTATAGTCTACAAACTGGTTGTAATAGTCAGGGTTTCTCCTGTAAAGTGCTCTTTAATTGCTTAGGAAGAGGAGTATTTTTTTCCTCTCCTGCATCATATGGTGAGGTCAAGCTTTTGTAATGTTCACTTACCTTTCATAGTTTACTAAGCAACTATATTCTGGATGCTATATTTCATACAAAGTGTGTACATGTTTCAGACTGTGCATATAGTATGAGTGCATTTAGGTTATTTAATTACATTTCTCAAACTACAAACGTGTAAAAACTGTTGTAGTACTATACAACATAGATCCTCATTCAGCAAGATTTAGACATATTTATATTTCCAGAGCTCAAATAAATATCAAGCAGAGAAGATACTCCTTGAGCCCTGTAGCAACAAAAAGTATTTAATGTGATTTATTGTAACATAGGAATATAAGTAATGATGAAAATAAGCTGAGGGGTAGCGGATATGACTTTTTTTTATCCCTTTGGAGACATCATAGATTTAACTTACAGGAAGATCAGTCTAGAGTGAACTGTGTGACTCCATTATCAGCTGTGAGGTAAATAAAAGAATACTCCATTTAATTCTCCATTGAGGCTCTGGAGTGAGTCCCGAGAATAGCAACAAAGCTGCTGAAGGGGCTGGGGTTTAGCCTGGAGAAGAGGAGCCTGAGGGGAGACCTCATTGCTCTCTATAACTACCTGAAAGGAGGTTGTAGAGGGGAGGGTGCTGGCCTCTTCTCCCAAGTGACAGGGGACAGGAGAAGAGGAAATGGCCTCAAGCTCCGCCAGAGCAGGTTTAGGCTGGACATTAGGAAAAAATTTTTCACAGAAAGGGTCATTGGGCACTGGAACAGGCTACCCAGGGAGGTGGGTTGATTCACCTTCCCTGGAGGTATTTAAGGCATGTGTGGATGAGGTCCTGAGGGGCATGGTTTAGTGCTTGATAGGAATAGTTGGACTCGATGATCCAGTGGGTCTCTTCCAACCTGGTTATTCTGATTCTATGATTCTAATAGACCTGACAACAGCTATTTAATTTACATCATGAGATAAAGACAATTTCTTTTAAAGTGAGCTCACCAAAGCTGAAGTTGGAAATAGTTAATAACTGAAATGTTCAAGTTTGAAAGAATACGTATGCATTTTATAGAATTTCTAGTTTTTATTTTGTATTTGGTACTGTGTAACGGGCCTTTCAGAGAATTAAACAACATTGTAGGGTGGGTGGGTTTTTTCATTCTCCTCAAAAAGGAAATGAAAAGAGAGAGAGAGAAACTGAATAATGGTTAAATTCAAGCCTTATAAAATCAGTGCTAGCTAAAAAATAGACAAAATCACCAACTGAACTTTAACTTTTGTAGTATCTTTGGAATTATGCCATTTTAGACAGATGTTCATGGGCATAGATAATGCTTACAGAGATCAGACTTTTAAAATGCACTAAAATAGATATTATGTTTAAAGGAATCAAACCACTGCACAAGAGTAATTCATTTCCAGAAAAGATTACAGTTTAAAAACCTCATGAAGTACACAAGCAAACTGAACCCACTTAAGCAGTTCCCTTCATTTTCTTGGATGTCAGCTACTTAAAACAGTTACTTTGCCACTCAAACGATTTTGTGTCCACAGGAAATGAGTTAGACAATCTTTAATAAACACATAAGAAACAGTTCTACAGGCAGTTGTTTAATTATGAAAAGAACTCACTGAAGCATAAAAATAAAATGCAAGAACTTAGGTTCAGGCAAAGGGCTTGGTACTCAGGTATGAATGGATCCATTTTCATCTGTCTTGGCAATATAATAGCTACGTATATTTTCCTAACTCACGTTTAGTTTTTGTGGTAATTATTAAATTTGTGGAGCCATGTTTGTGTTATTAAGTGAGTTGAGTATTAACAGTAATCAAGGTTTTATACTGCTGAGCTAGGAAAGGAGTACAGATTTGGAGAAAAAATTTGAGAAGAGCAGAGAAAACCATCCACAAAATTATTCTTCCACTTGAGTTAGCTTCAACTGCAGCTGAAAGTACAGAATGCATGTGATGTGAAGGATAGAATATACTTGCTCTTCTATGAAACACTACTGAATAGGAAAAATGGGTAATGAAAGTAGATGCAATGAAACAGACCTCTAATTTTTGTCGAAGTTCTGTTTTTTTAATTCTGCTTTTGAATAAAAATTACTGGGGTCAACCCCTATTTCTATTTGTTCTTATGTTACATTAATATATCGTTCTGCCTCTCTAACAACTTCGTTACAGTGGCTGCATTTCTTTCAAAAGCATGAGCTATAGACAAAGTGAAAAAGAAAAGAAAAATGCCCCAGATCAGGGCAACTGAGAAGCTGATCATGTGGTATATAAAAAAAAAATTACAGAAAGAGTTCTTAAAATAGTGCTTCATGACTTCATTTTTTTTTCTTCAGATAGACTAAACAGGTCTTTTAACCATTCCTTCACTGTACCTGATCAAGATGATATGAATGTATCTTCTTTTTTTATTATTCAGTAATTTTTAGTATTTTAGAAGTTAAGAAAAATTATTCATATACATTTCCTTTAGTTGAAAACAGGAGTATTTTCTTAATATATCAGACAAGGACTCTACAGAAAGACAGTAAATAAACCTTTACTCTGTTGCACATTTTCTACTATAGAAGTCTGTATTAGAATAGTTAACATATCTTTTTCCCCTTCATTTTTTTTCAGAACAGCTCTAAATTAGATATGGAAATTTTTCAGACTTAAATCAACAGCAGAAGGCCTTGATTGAATCTGTATTAAATTGTGCTCAATGTTAAGTCAGGTAGTCCACACATCTCATATTTCTAATTAAATTTTTATGCAGCACTTAAAAATACTGTAATATAATATTAACAGTTAATTTAATAATTAAAATCTTATTTTTTCATAGTGACTTCATGGCTGGTGTTTACTTCATTTCTGTATCTGTATACTGCAAGTGAAAAAGCTTTATAACGTATTTTTTATTAATATTATACATTTTACTGGGCCCACACACATACATACACTTACACACACATACACACACACAAAAAAAAGGTTGGCCAGGAAATTAGACATCTTATCTGTGAGCTTGCTAAATAAGGACCAATAACCTAGGTCTGCACTACTCTGTGTGATAACTGCTTTTACAAAATGAAATTTTGACTTTTTCACAGCTTAGCTACAAGTAGACACTATCAGTAAAACTGCATTTCTGTGCAATATGATGGGAAGTAGAAGATTTCAACATCTGACAGGAGAAAATGAACAACTGATAAACAATCTTTGAAATGTTCTCTCACTGCAAGGCATGTTTTTGATGATGATTTACATTTTTATTATTGTTGACTTTCACGATGGGGCTGATGGTTGGCTAAACTTACAATAACTGAAAGAACAAACCACATAAAATGCAAACCAAATCAAAGGAAAAACATGACTGGCATCATCTCCTTTAAATGTTTTTGTTCAGTTTTCTCCTTCATTTAAGTGTTCCATAAATGTAATTAGAATTCTGTTTATTCAGAAAAAAAGAAGAAAAAAAACCCAAACCCTGTCATCATAGCTTTTTTATTCCGACATGGTAAATATTCCAATTCCTCTTCCCATTTTCTCCTCCCACTCAAAACAAAAATACATTACATTCTAGTTTTCAGTCCAATGCACAACTGATGAACTAGTTCTAGAACTCAATGCTCCTACAAAGTGTTTTGTCAACAGATGATGTTGTATACTTATCTGGAATTGTAGTTGGGGGAAAATATAATGTATAACTTAAGAAAGATAATCATCCTGAAATTACAATGAATAAAAAACCCCTGGTTTTGAAAAAGTGTGTTACTATCTCGACAGTGAATTCCAAAAATTTCTTGGATCTGCACAGAAGGGTAATACAAGAAATGGAGTAAAAATTGTTTGTTAATGCAGATAATGTGTCCAGCTGAGTAAATAAATTAAAGAAAAGCATAAGCAACGATTTTATTTTGCTTTGCAATTTTGAAGATGGTTATTGAAAAATTTGGGTTTTTTTCTGGACAATCAATTTTTCATTTAAATTAATTAAGATACTTATCGTTTTTAAAGTAGCAACATGAATTTTAAAAATATCATGTAAAATTTAAAAATAATCAAAAATATCTTAGGTTAAACCAGTGCTAATGTTGATGTAATTTATCTAAATCCTCATTCCCCCTGTGAATTCCAATTAAAATTTTACATAATTGTTTCCTACCTGTTACTATTTAGTGCACAAATTACACTGAAAATTTCATTAGCCACCCTGCTTTACCTTTCAAATTGAATCAAGTAAATTAAATAAAACTGGTTATAAATGAACCCACCTTCACCTTAGTTCTTTAAGATTTTAATTATAAAAAAAATAATGTTAAATAATCCAAAACAGAAATGAGATAAAAAACCCCAAACACAGAAAGTTGTAGCAAAATTCTGTAATGCTAAAATCACTCTGGAAATGTATAGGACAAAATAAAAAGACTCCTTTATTTCTGTACCTATCTGCATTTAAGCACTGTTCAGTGTACTTTTTGGTTTCAGCTATGAATTCTGTTCTTAATCATTCCTACTTGTAAGGGTTAAATATATGGGATCAACTTGTATCTACTTATTTACTCCACTACACCATTTTAATCAGTACTCAGAAGTGCTGACACATAATTCAGTTCCTAGAAGCAAGGACAGCGATACTAGAGTTTATCATACAAGCTATTGGGATGACGTTCTAAATGTAGGCTTGTACCATAATTTTTGGTTTGATTGTTTATGTAGACTCATGGATGGCTTTTGGTAACTCATGCAGAAAGGGAGAAATGGAGGAGCAGTGAAAGTAAAAAAATGGTTTTCTTGGTTATACAGCTGCTTATAGATATAGTTTTCAAGTGGTATTGAGATGTACCACTCTTGTAGGTCTGTTATAAAATATTTTTATGTCTATTAAAGTAAAACATAATTTATTAATGTTTACAAATAACTTAAAAAACAGTTGCTGTTCCAAACTTGTATTGACTTTAAGTGTAAAAATTATGTCCATTCATTGGGTTCGAAAGTAATTATCTTGATTCTTCCACCTCAAAAGCTACAACGGTTGAAGTATGAGTGTCTAACAGAACAACAGGAGAGGTTTCCCGTGCCATATTTGTGATGAAAAATTCAGAACATAAGTTCAGAACTGATAACTGACATTTCTTTCTAGAAACAGGCAATCAAGAAACTTAGTTACTCAGTTTCTGTGCAAATTTCCTTCTACATTTCACACACCCCACCTTGGCTAATATAAGAAACAGAAATTCTGTTTGACATTTTGCACAAAGGTATCAAGTCCAACCATGGGATAACAATAGGCTAAGGACTCTCCAATGATAAAACCAAAAATTTCACTTATTAGCATAACTGTGGGTATAAAAGTTATTGACTGGCTTCAGCAACTCATATTTCCATTTGTATAAACAGTAATGGGTAATAACTAGGTACAAGGGACTACCTGTACTACAAAAACGTGAATGTTTAATGTGGTGAGGATCTCTTTAAGTGAAAGGAATGGATAAAACCTGAAGTCTGGGAAATGCACAACAGTATGTGCTTAGAAAACTTCAATTTGAAAGAAATTCAATTCATTTAAATTATAAGTTGTACAAAGAAAGGGAGTCCACGGATTTGCAATGTGGGTCTTAAACATTTTGGGTATTAAATGAAAGTAAGTGGTGCGGGGACTGCAATTCTAAACATGACAGGATCATAGATTCTATTTTACTGTAAATAAAATGTTCTGTTACTAAAGCCACGGCCCAATATCCTTTCCCGAAGCAAATATTATTACTTTGTGTTTGGATGTCACAGTGCTAAACAAAAGGGCTGAGATTTGATCTCTGACCATGCAGCAAAGTAACATTTCCTTGTGTCCACATCATTTAGTGCTGGTGCTTTCTAGAGCAGATGTGTTTTGGAGGGAGCTAATTGTAGCAGTCAAAACAGAGCCTGACTAAAAGCTAACAATTAAACACTATGGACAATCAAGGATTCAGTGCTTAAGCTCACTCCCTGGCTCTCTCTTATTTAGCAGAATTTACAGCCTGTTACACTGAGACTTTGCTATGTAACAAAGGAGAAGCGTGCCTTGAAAATGCAGTTAAAAAGTCATTGAAGTTGTATTTTTATGAGTACATACAATGCAAAACAGTCAAACTTTCACTGTCCCACAAATCCAACTGCTACAAACAGAACATACATAAATATTTTATCTGAAGTGCAAAAATGGCTTGCAGATGAAAACATAATTTTTCATTCAAATAATATCAAATAATTCATTCAAATAATATTAGAGCAGACATCTGTTGAACAAAGTTTTAAACCCCTTTTTGTGTTTCTAATCAGATAAAAATTATGCTAGACGCAGATACTTATGTCAGGAAAGCCAGAGAGCAGACACTCAGGACACAGGGGAGAAAATATTTCAGCACACTCTGAGGTCAGTATTTGGAGAGGGTAGGATAAAAGTTCTTCAGAAAGAAGAGATGTGTGGGAAGCTGGTTTTAACCAGAATTATAATCTTAGATAAACCTCTTAAAACAAACTTTGTTATACAGGTTTATTTTTTTTAAAAAATCCTCCATTTGAACTGTATTAATCTTAGCTCTTGATTTAAAACAGTGTTTGCAGGAAATTTGAGTCTATTTTGGTGAGAAAAAAAATGCATAACTACATTGAATAAATTTCTGGATTCATATATATCTATAATGTCCTTAACCTGACATAGAATGTGATTGGTTAGATTTCATACATGCTGACTTGCACAGTTATCTCCTATTAAGATGATCAATAAAACATACCCTTCTATCACGGGCATATACTTGTAAACTCCTGCACTGCATTCAGAACTTTTCTGTGCTTGGAGATGTCTGATACCCATTATCTCTTGTAGGAATTTTCTAAATGTTGAACTTTTTAGAAATATGCTCAGTGAAAATAAATATGAGAAAAGAATTATCCCATATTGTTTGAAAAATGACCATAATAAAGTGATTGTTAAAAAAAAATGTTAAATCGTTATAAGGTAACTTTGGCAAAATAACTTCCCACTTGTTCTCAATTACCAAGTGCTGACGCATCCCTCTTACTAGTGATAACTTTAATCGTTTAAGACATTTTAGGTCTATCTATAGGGCTCCAGTGATGCATCTTTTCTCTGTGTACAACAAATATCTTATATTGCCAATCTCCTTTTGCCTCATTGCCAAGGTCACAGTCAAGAAAAAGGCTGAGCTTCTCCACTTTGTTAATCTGGGCTTTCTGGAGTATTTTAGGAAATGGAGGAAATTCTATGAGCCTAGTAAAAAGAAAGTCATTTGTGTAACAGTGAGCAACAGTATTGAGTGTTCTGCACCTGTTTTACACTCCAGCACTGTAATTTCTGCAAAGTAAACAGTAGATCTCTGGGTCAGATTACAAATTCTAGTAGGCTGTTTGCTAGATTGCTGCTTTGTTTAACCTTTACTCTTTCATTTAGAAAGGAGAAAGTATCATTGTCACACCAAGAGGGCAGTTAAAGAGTTTTAATTAACTGTGGAGGTAATTAGACCTCCCAGTTTAACAATTATCAGACAATTCTTTTCTCCTCTAACTCGTTTAAAGTTGCAGTTTTTTATGAGGAACAAAATTAATTTCATAAATACTTTGCAAAAATATGTGGATAAAAGAAAAGCTGATTCCTCTACAGAATTATCTATATCCTTTTTCTAATTTGATAATAAGTCAAAATCTATCAGCTTCTCACCTACCATTCCCTGCCAAAGTCCAATTCTAATCCAATTGCTCCTTTTATTAATCCCCCCTCCCTTCAGTCTCCTGAGCATCTGCTCTCTTTGGTCCACTGTGATATTCATATGTATGACAAAGGTGAAAGAAAAACCTTCCTCTCCTACTTGCCAACAGTTCACTTTTGACAACTGTAGTTTAAACAACTGTAGTTAAACTGTCCTTATAAATGTCTCATCCACCTATCTGATCCATCTCTCTCCGCCTGCAGAAGAGATTTCTAGTCATGGGAGATATTGCTCACGAGGTCATTTCTCAACTTCATTTTTCAAGATGTAAGTATACTTTGACAAGCAAATTGTAATGACTTGTCCACAGAGTCAAGGCAGGAATTCACAACACCATTAACTCTCCTGAACACAAAATACAATTATAAATGTGTATATAAAGTATATACACATAGGCCCTTTGAAGCACCACAATGGAAAGTAATGCAGAACTTTTTCACTGGCTCTTCTCAAAGTAAAATCAAGGGAAGGGCATTTTTCTGCTTGCTCTAATCAGGTTCACCTAAGTTAACTGCACAAGCGTGGGTACCTCAATTGTATTGTTTTGCTAAAACTTATATTCCAATACAAAGCCTCTGCCGAACCTGAAGCATGTTATATCACCTTTGTGCTTGCATGCACACAGAACTATAGTTTACTCATAAAGCCTTCCATGTGAAGTTCAGTAATGGCAAGAAACTGTTTGAATAAATGTCTCACCAGTGCATAGCTGGATGCTACAGATGAAGATATGACTTGAAGAGGTCACCAAAAAAACTGACAAGAGAGATGAAGTGACAGCAACAGACTGGAATGTTGAACCCAGATCTGTACCTATAATGTGTGCTTCTTTTCTCAAACATTTTTTGTAACAATTAACTATTACAAAATATCTCTTGGATGTATAGGTAAGAATTTTAAATAATACAGATCCATGCTGTTTTACTTCTCTTCACTTAGGAAAAGAAAATAATTCAGCCTGTTGGTGACAAGGGAATTATCATGTTTTTAGATTTTAATTGGAAATTGATAAGATACCAAAAAAAGGACAAAATTTAAAGAAAAGCAGCAGGAAGCTAGAAAATGTAAAGAGCTGAAAGAATTGAAATGATGATAGGAGACAGCCAAGAAAAGAACAGCATTTGGCCAGGAGGAATATCTTCTCTTTTGGCTGAATTACTGTGGGAAATAAAAATGAAAACAGAAGACCAACACTCAACATCAGCTCAGGAGTCTGAGGTGTCATCATACACCTCTTGAAATTTGCCCTCATTATATTAACCCCCCCGAAATCACAGTGTAGTTAACAAGCCTTGTGAATTCTCAGTTGCTTATCATTTATTCGATATATAGTAAATCCTTATTTGTAACATGCACCATATAATGGAGTAGTAAATATTTCCAATTAGCTTTAGTGTCACAGTCCTCAAAACCTGATGCATTTATGTTAATATAAAAGTGTACATGGAACATTTTATCATGCATTAGAGATTTTAATCAGGTAATCTGCACGGCATCTGGAAACCTAAGCAGAGGCGAAGCCTGCTGTAACAAAGGCACTGTAACAGTTCACCTTCAGTGAAGAACAATAATGCATTATTAAATTCACTTTCCTGCTCAGTGGTTACACTTAGCTGACCACAGCAAATTTGCTCTCTGCCTGGTCTTCACAAGTTGGCAGAAAAATAGATTCTGTCACATTTAACGGGTTCTGAAAATGACAGGATGCCTCTCTTGGTTTAACTATAAACCATAATCTTTCAGAAGTAAATATAATTACAAATGCCTTTTGTCACGTAGTTCTTAGGAAGGATATTATATGTGGGTTATTACAGTAGTAGATCTCACTATGTACCTGAATATCATTAGAAGCCAGAACTGATATTGCACAACAGCAACTTCAAAAAAAGAATCCAATTTCTATTTTTCTTTTATCCTAAATGACATCATAATTCTTATAAAACAAAGATACAGACATCAATTTCCTTAAGTATGGTCAAACTGTTATCAAGAGATTTTACTCCTTAAACTAACATCAAAGAAAAACCTATGCTCTCTTTTGTCTGAAATACTGTTTTAATCTTATTCAACACCTATTGTCACTTGCTTTGTTTTGAATACAGTTCACTGAGGGAATTTTTAAGAAAACTGCCTTAGACTCAGGGTTCAGTGATGAAGAATTATTGATTAGGAATTTAATTAGCAAAAGTCAGCACAGTTATATACAACAGAAACTGATTCTTTTTGGTTTCCAAGGAGTTTTATCATGCTGCAAGCATAAGAATCTGCTCCATATGATGACATTCACTTTCAGGTAGGGGTGTTGAACCAACACTGTATACTGCTTAAGTCCTAGTGAAGTGCATTTTAGGTCCCAATTAAGATCTGTTAGAACAGTTTTAATTAGCTCTGTGCAGGTAACTAGTTTAGCAATTATGAGACACATTTTTTTCCTCCTACAAGCCCTTCATTTCAGGTAGTTTTATTAGAAATATCTTAGCTTTTAAGCAGGAAGTATGTAGACTCATTGAAAGACAGGCCTGGATTCTGGGAACTGTTAAAGACTCTTTGCTACTTATTTCAGTAAAAAAACATGCTTTCTTAAGTCCTCGAAACTCAGTTACAACAATAACACCATAATCAAAACTTACATCACACTTAACATGTTCATCTTCCCCCTAAGTGAAATTACCATCTTGTGTTTGACCATAACGTATTTAAATTAAGTGCCTAGATTAAAAATTTTGTAAACTGAGAAGGGATCTAAATGACATGGAAAGTTTATAGGTTAAATCCACCCCTTCTAGAACAATAATGCCTCTCTTTGGACAGGAAAGGTACTTATGATCCTCTTTTAAATTATTAGGCATGAGTTCACAGTTATAGAATGGCTTGGGTTGGAAGGGACTTTTAAAAGTCACCTAGTTTAACACCTCCTGCACTGAACAAGGACATCTTTCACAAGATCTGGTTGCTCAGAGAACCATCATGCCTGAGCCTGAACACTTCCAGGGATGGGGCATCCAACACTTCTCTGGGCAACATGTTCCTGTGTCTCTTTCACTCTCATCTTAAAAAAAATCCTTCCTGTGTCCAATCTATAGCTCTTTGGTTTGAAGTTTTGTTTCTTGTCCTGTCACTACAGCCCTTGGTAAAAAGCCTCTCTTCATCTTCTCAAAAGCTCCCTTTTAAGTACTGATAGCCACAGCAAGGTCTCCTCAGAGCCTTTTATTCTCCAGGCTAAAAAACCCCAGTTCTCTCAACCGTTCTTCATAGAAGAGGTATCACCAGCCCTGTGATCGTATTTGTGGCTCTGGACACACTCTAACAGGTTAACTTCTTTCCTCTGCTGAGGGCTCCAGAGTTGGTGCAGTACTCCAGGAAAGGTCCCATGGGAGAGGAGTGAAACTAAAACTTGCTGACAAAAACACTTCTGTTTTTGTCACAG
>WAAB01024454.1:507566-512566 GCA_013389865.1 Piaya cayana | reverse complement strand
GTATGGCTAATCTCTAAACCCAAACTTAAATAAGTTTATACCAAAGCTGCATGAAGGAGAAGCAAGCATAAAGGCATACTTCTTCCTGACTCAGTCCACTGGGATCCTAACCAATCTTTTCAAGCCCAAAGGCAGACCTGTTTAGAGGCATAAAATCTGTAATTTCTTTTTTTTTTTTTTTGCAAAGTAACTTCCTAAATAGCATCAAGAAAAAATGTAAATTATCCAGATATTAGATGCATCATCAAAGCAGAGAAGCTTTTTCAACAAAAAGAAAGTTGAAAGGTAAGAACAAAGCAAAACTGTTCCTCATTGAACTATGATTTTTCTGATCCATCTCAAAGGAAAATGCCAAATCCTCTGCACTCAGGGAAAGAAGCATCTCTGAGAATTCACTGTGACCACACACTACATGCAATGATAACAGAATTTGTAATATTAATGTTATTTGTCAGAGCAGAAATCTGAAAATTATGTGGAGGTTATGTAACAAAAATAGGAAGCTGTATGAAGTTAATTTTTAGAAAAAAGTGAAGAAATGTCTTCAGAATTTGATTCTAGAGCAGCTAGAAACATCATGCATTTTTTCTTCTACTGCATTTTTTTTTAACTAATAAAATGGAAAACTAAAAATAACTACTTTAGAGAAACAGAATCATATTTGTCTGGTCATTCTCATAGTGCTATGTGACATACTCCCTCTTAGTAGGAAGAGCCATAACTTCATTCCCTATAATATATATTTCCTAACAGCAAACATAAAAGGAACTAATGATTTAAAAAAATGCAATGCAGTAGCATGATAAAAAAGTCCTTTCTAATATCTTATCAATTACGACTACATCTTCTGTTTAACAATTCATTTAAAAAAAAATGAAAGCGAGAACACAAACTATTTCAAAGGGGTTTTTATCTACCCTACCTACTATGTGTAATAAAGACCATCAAAGACTATAAAGATTATTTTAAGGTCTATTATATGAAGGACACATAATGACCATTGAAAAGAAAGATGAACAAAAAAGAAATAAAAGAAAAAGTACCTTTTTGGAACTGTTTGGTGCTCAAAGCAATTGCATACACAGAGTGGTTTTAACAGATTTAGAATATACCAGATCTTTCGTGCACATATTCCAAAAATTAGATATGTCCAAGATGCATTTGAGTCAATGTAAATATAGAATTACCAGTATGCACATATGTAATTGGGCTGTAAGGAGTCCAGTTTGTCTGAGATGTTTTGGAACTGAAGTGAAAACTGTACAGCAAATCCCTTATAAATTGTGTCAAAACTACTGCTACCTAGCAGAATAAAGGTCCCTAATATCAAACAAGTCCACAGAAGTACCTCATTGGATGACAGCTTGGTGACAGTCACTAGAAATAACTCTTATCCCATATTTTGCTAAAAACCCTTTCAGTAGTTTGAGCTACTTTTGCACTCCTTCCTGCATACACATATTATTCATAGCCTATTCAATAATACAAAAGGCTTCTGTGTTTTCTGTGCAACAAAAATAGATGTTTTCTGGTTTCTTAGTAAACAACAACCCATTAAGAAAAAAATTGCCATTTCATTTCTCACCTTTGTAGTCCATTAACAATAACAGCTTTTAATGTACTTTAAGCATTCTTGAGCCTCTTGGGCTGAGTGAAAAGACACGCTAACAACCAGCGTGTCGAAAGGTTATTTTGGTGATACTGTCTTTATTGAACCCTTCATTTAGTGGACCTTCATATTACCTGTCATAGGTTACAAATTTGTCTACTATCTGTTCAGAGTTTGAGAAGTATTTACACTTTAAACCAAGTTCACTTTCACAATGTGCTAGATGTTGTATAAAAATATAGCCTCAACTCAGTACCTTAAGGAATTACAAACTAATATATTAAGATTCAATAGGTAACATTTAAGAAGTGAAATGAATTGAAGTGAGAATGTAGATCTGAAATGTATTAACTATATGTATATTTGCAGATACTCATCAAGGTCTGTTTATATTCTTCTTATTATACTGAAACTGAATATTCAGTAAACAGAACTTATTGTGTAAGTATCTCTGTATGTATATATGTATGCACAAATGAAAATAAACAGATAAAACATGTTTACACAAACAGTTGGACAGCAGAATTGGGAATGAAAATTCCTCTGCAGACCACCTGGTAACAACTGTCTTTAATATAGGGCCTTCTCAAGGAACTAACTAAATTCATAACACAGACTAGAAACAAAATTTAAGTAAAGTTCCATATCATCTGTTTGCTGGCTTTGCTGGAGGTTACAGCTCAGGTAAAAGAGAATCTTTTTTGGTGCTAAAATTTCCTTTGAGTCCTTCATATTTATAAAAATATTCTCCTCTATTCTGATATTTATTAAGTTGAATAAGGATGTTTGATATGTACTTACTCTCTATATATTATACAGGATTTTACTATTTATAATCCAGAATGAATATCTAGCTATATATGATGACTTTTCTATCATTAGTTCCCTTTTTGATGTATGACTACTAACTGGGAAATACTATTCTTTGGAGTATTCAAATTATTTTCCATTTTACACAAAGGATATTTTGGAATTTTAATGTTCAGTTTAAAAAAGATATAAGCCAGAGGCCTAAGATTGCTCACATTGCTAAAGAGATACACAAAATAAAAAAGAGAAGTCTGCGACTTCTTAATATATGGATTTGATATAGTTATACCTTAATTGTTGCTATCACAGCAGTCAAGAAGTACTTGCTGTTGATTTTCTGAAAATTACTGAAGAAATTTCCATTAACATGAAAATTAAAAAGCTTTTCTGAAGGAAATAGTTTAGCTTCTTTTGTGAACATGGTGAATATTTTATATTCTGTTATAGAAAACAGCATGCACATTTTCAGCAAGAGTGTCCTTCCCATAACACCTCAAATAACATATTCAATTTAAAATGTAAGCATGACATTCAGGTTTCATCTGCTGTTGGTGTCAATCTAAAAAAATATAAATTGATGCAGACAGAAAATTCTAATCTGATGCTCTCAGGCCAGATCAAATAAAACACTTAGGCATCTGAATTTGGTGTTGAAGCAACTAACTTTTAGGTGTTGGCCCCCAGAAGAGAATCTTGGGCTGAAATGAGCTGGGGTTTACATTCCAATATAATGATTAGGGCAGGTACCTGCTAGGCAGGTACCAGTTAAGGGCTGTTATGAGCAACCACTTCCTCAAAAACATCACTTAACGTTCCCTAAACCAGGCACTTGAAACAGGGATCTAATGAATTTAACAAGTAGCCTGTCTAAAGCCAACACAAAATACTAAGTAGCTATCTGGAGCTAGTAGTCATACTGTGGGAATGGGACTAAGCAATTCCACCTTTCATGCTCTGTACAGCCAGGGTCTGGGTCAAAGAGATGCTTCTAAAACATCCTTTACTTTTTTTACACAAAGCACAGTGATTAGGGATAGTGCCCAGGAAATGGGCAAATTAAATTCTCTCTTCTGCCTACAAGGAATTGGGATCCACACCTCCAAGGGCGTGGAGGTGTGTGAGTGCCTGTGTTTAACTTTCAAGCCATTGATTATTTTGAGATTTTTTTTAAACACTTCAGACTAATGAGAATGAAGAGGATCAAAATTCAATAGCCTGGTCCTTAGGTTCTCCACTAACTCAGCCTTCCTATGCCATTTCCAGATTTAACAGACGTAACTGAACAGTTGAATAAGTGTTCAGCCCCATAGAAAACATCAAAAAACACAGTTCTCTCAACTTCAGACTGAGAGATCAGCAGAACATTGAGTAATGGCTGAGAAGGATAAGTGATAAAGCATACCTCAGCAAAAACTGAGGGACCATTGAGAGCAAACTCTTAGGGTCATAGTAATTTTACTGTAATTGAAAAGACTCAGGTAAAAGGCTTTAAGGTAAAAGGCTGAATGGATTTTTTTCTGATATGACTCCTATGTGTCATGTAAGTACTTTTTTTGAAATCTTACCTAACAAAACCAAATCTGCATCATTAAGTAGTCCATAATTACAGGCTACAAAATTGGATACTTGGTTTTGATGACAGCTGTCAAGTACTTGAACTAACACCATGTGCTTGAACTTAACTCCTTCTTCCTAGGATCGTTTGCACTTCTACTGCACGCTTGCAGTATGTTTGGAAAATCTGCTGCCTTCCAATATGGAAAAAATCCTGGAAATCTAGAGTGACTGACTGCTCCATTTATTCAGATAATGACATTTTGAATTATAAATGAACTGTGAGGCAGAAGCAGTGTCTCCTGCAGACCCCCTAGTCCAGATCTGACTAGACCACAACATAATCCTTAGGAAATCTAAGTTTTCTCATGAAACCCAGGGAGTGGTTGGAACTTCAGAGGTGTACATTGGGTCTTGCCCTGGCATCTCATCCTTGGATATATGGACAAGTTGCTCATCTGGATTGAGTAGCTTTTAGACAAGGTCTTTAGGAACAGAAATTCCTCCAGTTTTCCTGCAACAAACACTGACCCAGAGCCCAGTGCATACTTTCCAATTTTAACAGGCAGTGAATCAGATTCACAGAAGCTAATTCAATTCTTGGTGGGATAATAACAACCTGACTTCAATGGAAGCTGAGATCATACAAGGATGCACACACCCAAACCTGAGAACAGAATCTGAAGATAGTCTGAAGGCAAATTAAAAAAAATTAACCAAACAAAACTGCACAAGATTTACCAGCAGTTTCAAACATCCCAGGAAAATAAACTCTTTTTTGCTGCTAATAAAAATCCCAGCTGAATTTTTAATAGAAATGCATAAGACTTGCGGAAGACTCAGAATCACAGAATCACAGAATCACAGAATGACCGGGTTGGAAGAGACCCACTGGATCATCGAGTCCAACCATTCCTATCAAACACTAAACCATGTCCCTCAGGACCCCGTCCACCCGTAACTTAAACACCTCCAGGGAAGGCGAATCAACCACCTCCCTGGGCAGCATATTCCAGTGCCTAATGAC
>WAAB01024454.1:443531-506172 GCA_013389865.1 Piaya cayana | reverse complement strand
CCGGCTCTTTTTCCGGAGCACGGGGATGGCTTTCTCCTGGGCTGCTAGGATCTCCCTTTTGAAGAGTTCCCAGCCCTCATGGGCTCCCTTGCCCTTGAGTACTGCCTCCCAGGAGACTTTGCCAACCAGCCTTCTAAAGAGTTCAAAGTCTGCCCTCTGGAAATTTAATGTTACCGTCTTACTAACCACCCTCTTCATTCATCAATAAATGAATTGGGTTAATCGGGTCCTCTGTTTCATGTTTGTAACAGATAATGGTACTTTCTCACCTGTAGCCAACTCATAGATCAGGTCAGACAAACAGTTCGTGCTCTGACAAGCTAAGTCTTTGCAAAATTGGGTATGTTGATCAGTTGTCTCTGTTACAACTTTGTTCCCTCTTTATATTTTCTTTCAATTGTAAATAAATTTCCCCTAAGCAGAGATTATTTCAGAGATTTTTGGTCTTCTCATTTTTTTTTAAATGGGAGAGGGGGCAAAAAGAGAAAATACAGGGCCTTCTTTGCCAGGCAGGATGCTCCAGGTTCAATTAAAAGCTATTTCAGTTGCAGCTGATAGACTTCTGCCAGCGAAGTGGCTTAGAAGACAACACAGAAATGTTTAAGTGCTCCATGATGCTTATTTAGAAATTCTGTTTTCCTCTTTTCCTTTTCAATCAGATGATGAAACTGATGGGGTTTCAACAATAAGAATACCACCAGCTACATACGTGTTTGCATTTGGAAATATGATTGTATTCTGCCTGATTTGCAGTGGTAAGCAACAGTTTGGAAATTTGACAGTAAGCTCACAGTGACACAAGTAGATAATTACTATCTCCACAAATATCTCTAAGTTAAATCACTTGTTTTAATACAGATTAGATTAGTATTAAAGTTACAAGATTGGTATGAGAGACATGATAAATGTAGTCATGACAGAAAACAATTTTTAATTTAGTATACCCTATCAATCTAGATAGCCCATGAATATTTACCATTAATTCAGTAGGCTGGAACAGAGTGGGGGGAAGAAAAAAGAACAAAAAATAGAAGGTTTGACCTAAACAAGGACTGAGATAAAAAGAGAATTCTCAGCAGTTTTACTGCAGACAGATCTTGCAAAAACGTGAACTGGCAACAGATTGGAAAATACATTTGGGGTACCATTATAAACAAAGCCTTTAAAAAACCTGAGTGACATTCAAAAATAGTAGCAATTTTTAATCCGTACTTCTCTTTGCAGGATTTACCAGCCTTATTACACTTAAATGAGTAACTTCAAAGACTGAAATAAAATCATTTATGGAAATTCAAAACAAACCTATTTGATCACATCATACTTCACAGCAGGGATACAATTTGCAGGGGTTGAGTGAGGGCATAGCATAAGCTAAAACAGGTTGTGTGTGCAACGAACCAAACTAAATGGTTTATATAAAAGAAATGTTGTTTCTATTAATTTTTCTGGTAATCCTATTAAAAATGCCACCTGTCCAGAATTGAATTCTCATTTTTTAATTCTTTTTCCTATCTCAGTGTTCAAACACAAGACAGAGAAAGTATCATCTTACAGATATTAAAATACAGCACAAAATGTCTTATTCTGAAATCTTAATTACTGTAGCAGTTTCTCCAGCTGTGTTTCAGTGTCTGGCTATTATACTTTTTCACTTTTCCTCTCTTTGTGCTCAAAGGTCTGATCTTCCTGATAAGCTCAAAGAATATTTTTTTCAAAGGAAATCTCATATTTCTAACCTCTCTTTCACTAAAATGTTTCCAGTCTATAGTACTTAAAATTTAGACATATTAAGTAAACATAACATGAAATGTGCCTTTTAAAATTCCACCATCACCCCTCGAAAATCCCCTGTAACAACCCTGAACAGGAACTTAACTTTGAATACCAACAGAAATGAAATGGTGTCATAATCAGCATAAGTGTATGTGGTCTATTCACCTAGATCAAACACTTTGGTCATATACTCAATTAAATTTAAATCCCATTATATAATGTGTACCAGCCTCATTTTATGCAATTCCCTAATTTAATGGCTTGCTATTAGCCTTTTTCCTTTTTGCACACATGGACTAATTTTCACGGTGCTCAGTCCCTTTGGGAAGTAGGTCATTAAAGTCAACTGGATGGAGACAGAAACTTAATACCTAAACAGTGTTGTAGAAGGGTCAGAGACACAATAGCAATGTAAAACTGTTTTTCACTCACCCTTCTCTGTAATATTTATGAACTTCCTCCCTCATATAAAAAAAGTGGAATAATCAAGAAAGCTCTCATCCTGCTATAATTTAATTTGTGAAACAAACAAACAAAAAAGTAATATCCCATTTAAAAAAAGAAAATCACAATTGTTACTTTGCTGTTGAAACAATGCTTGTTTTATACTAAAACAATAGAATCATAATATTCATATTACCTTTCTCAATGTGTATTCTTTTTGTCTCATGCCCCACATCGTGACCAGCCAGGTCACCCTCCTTAGGTCCAGGCAGGACATTAGGTGACAAACCCATCAGCATTTGGTTCATAGATAGCCCATTCTGATGGACAGATGCTAGACACAAGTGCAGGGAGAAAGAAAATCAGCCATCATATTAACAATACACTTTTGCACATACTTTTTACATTTTTCCTCTTAATTACAGAAGAATTCTAACAATCACAATCACTTAATTAGTGCTATCAGCATCCAGGCAGTGGAAGAGTTTCTTCCTATTACTTCTGGTTTAAAACTACTCATTTTAGAAATAATTCAGCACCCTTGGAAAAAGTTGGCATTTGCAATTTTTTGTTCATGTTTATTTAATAATATCTGAAATGCAGAATGAAGCAAACCAGAAAAGCACACTGGGTTCTCCATGATATGTTTACTGTTGTTTCTCTTTTTAGTTAGTTGCACAAAACCTCTAATGTATTATCATTCCCAACATGCAGTCTTTAACTTCCTTAAAGTAAGCACTGTGGCCTTCCAGGTGAGAAACATTGTTTTTCAAAATATGCCGTGCAGCAGCAGAATTGCTTATTTGCTCAACAGGCAGCCTGAAAAACAGATCTTCATGAGTCTCAAACACACCTCAGAAAGCCACAGAAGGTAGTTTGTATCTCTTTTTCTTCCTGAAATACTGTACTTGCAAGAGGCTTGTGCCATTTCCAGTAAAACTTTTTTTCATGCAAAACCCATAGTCCTGTAGTAGTCATGTTACACTTGCTGGTACCACAAAGTACCAAAGAATCAGGTGTGAGGTTAACAAATCAGATAGACAATAAAAAGGTTATTTCATAAATAACTAAGTTACTGAAGTGATCTAGTATTTAAGGAACTTTGTTAAATTCATGTTGGAAGAAACAATGTGCAAAAATCTCACTCCCCTCTGCTGATAAGGAAGCAGAGTAAGCTAAATAGTACCATTTCTTTAAAAAAAGTGTAATTCCCTAGTAAAAAAAAGTAAGTATCTCTCAATTTAATTTATTTTTTTTAATTTAAAGAACAATGGGAAAGGTCTTCAGTGGTTGTAAAAAAATTATACTTAAAAATAAATTTTTAAAAATTGAAATTCAGGGATGCAAAGATTTTTCCCCAGAACTTTACTAATGCACTCTGAAAAAAATGGGAAAATAGACAGGTCACACTGTATGAGATGGCAGTTTAACCATCCAAGTGGTAAGAAAAGAGAATTTTTGGTTTGTCATGATCAGGTGTCATTTACTTCCTTTGGTAAGTAATTTTTCATCACATAGCAATGAAAGATTTTTGATCTGAAGGTCAATGAAGAAACCACTTCCTGAGTCTGTGGAGAGCCTGAAAGGAATCGTTTAAAAGACACATACGCTGCACCTAATTAACATGACTATGTACTTCATGTAACTATTTCATGGCCTTTTATCTGTAGGCCAAATCCTTCAGTTTCGCCTACCTGCCTTAAAAACACAAAATCCTGCAACGGAGCAATAGTAAAAGGAATGTACAAGGAAAATATGAACTAAAGTAAAAAGCCATAAAATAACATGTGTTTAAAACCTTAATTTCCAGGCTGTTGCACTGGAATATTATAGAATTCAGGGTCTCTGTCATGTAATTTACAACCTATACATGGAGCTTTGATAAAAATGGTATTACTCTGAAACACCACAGTTTAATTCCACCCCTTCTGAGGTATGAGATGATAATACTCCCTGTATCACATTTCTCACCATTATAATTTTTGATATTTAAAAATGTTATAAGGTATGCATATTTTTAATTGATTTAACCTAATTCTCCTCTTTACCAAGCAATTCCACCATGTTAAATGTTGCTTATGAAGTCAGATTTAATTTAGAAATCAAACCAGAGTAACCAGATTAAATAAAACTCAATTTCTTTAAAAAATGTTTACACTATATGTTCAGTTCCAAAACTAATCTAGTAAATTGCTTCCCGGCTGCAATTCTGTATTTCATAGCTCATGCCTTTATGTTTAATATGACATGATGGCAATTTATATCAGTACCCGTTAATGTAGCATCAGATACTATGATACTGTAAAGTGGGGAACATAATGTTGGGAGATAGTTATTTCAGCTGAACTTCCGAACATGATACATACGAGATCTATTGAAGATGAGGGCATTTTGATTAGAAAAAAACCAGCTGCACCTAATCAAATTTAAAGTGGTGACAAGGAGAAGAATGTGACCTACGGATTCTGTCTGAAGAGCTCTCGGTCCGTGCAGGAGAGCTGGACACACTGCTGCTTCGATGAGAGGATGGATGGCTGCCAGGTCTTCGGCCCTCTTCAAGAGAAGGAGCAGGAGAAGGGCTGTCTGGAACACGTTCCTATACCCCACAAAAAATAATCACAGAAACAGGCAATGTTAAACTTAGTCTCTGTGGTTTCCAATTGTCAGTACCCTAAACTGAACCTCCCTTCTAAACTGCAAGCTATTCTCTCTTCTATTATGGTGTCCAGGATTTGCAAAATATTATCAAAGACAACTTAGTAATTTTAGGACACTAGACCTCCTTTTTTAGTATGCAATGTGACTGCTGCTCATCCTGTTAGGCTTTTAAACTGCCTTCTGGTTTACTTTTGGGGTTTTTTTGCCCCTTGCTTGTATCAGGATGCTGTTGGAACTAATGCTTTGTTTACTCACTTACAGTCATTAGCCTTGCAGGATGAGGAACGATGTCCTTTTGCAAATAAATAAAGGCTAGACACTGTTGTTTTAGATTACGCTGAATTTTACTCCATGCCTTAATTCTGAAGGCATTTCTTGAGCAATGCCATCTTATGGAACAGTTATAGATCATAAAGAAAATATCATCTCCCTACTGAACCTACACCAATAAGATGGCTGATCTAAGCCCAAATGTCTGTTGACAGCATGAAGCACAAATCTAGAATGAACTACACCTTTTAGAAAAGCGTAGCCATATTGCTACTTCAAAATGAGGGGAAACACCCATCCATGCTTTTCTATCCAGGGAGACGATAGCCAGGAGGAACTACAAAGAACTTCAAATTTTCCCTGATTTTGAAAATTAGATCATGAAGACTGTGATGGTTTGAACTTCTGCTATGTGAGTATGTATGTAGCAGAGAGATATATCTGCTATTTTCACAGAACTTTAACAGAAAGAAAAAGCAAAAGGGAGCTGAGTGCAGAATAGAACTTTCTAGAAAATTATCTTTCCCTGCAGTTTCTTGCTTACTGCTAATAGCTCACAAGACTCTGTGTCATTGCTAAAATATGTGGGAGTTACCTTGGTTTAGCCGAATAGTGATAAAAATAAATAGGTCCTATAAGGGAAATCTAATGGAGGGATTGAAAATATCAAGCTGGGGGCATGGGGGTTGTTGACTGTTGCTTAATTTTCCTTTCGATAAATGAAGTCCTGACTCCTCATGAAAAAAAAAAAACAAACAAAACCAACAAACAAACAACAAACAACTCTAGAGATTCAACTCACTTAAAACTTTTGGTAATGAAATAATACAAGTAATATTTCTCAAATAACATATATGAAAACTTGCTGCTGCAAATTCCTAGAAGTTTTCCTGAAAGATGCGTCATATTCCTCATGCGGCATGTTGTTTTGCAGAAGTCATTATTTTTCATGCACAGTAGATAAATGAATATTTATTTCATTGAACCAAACTTAGTAACATGACCACCTCTAGTAATCAATAGACTTGTTACAGGTAAGGCTTATAATAAGTATTTGCTAAACACGAGATTCTGATTGCAAAGGGATTCAATGGGCCTACTGATGGAGGAGGAGAAGACCTTTCAGAGCAGTGTTTCAAGACATTTAAGTGGATTCCACTTTAAAAGTCTCAGGTTTTTAGTCAAAAACATTGATGAGTGTAGTTTAACTGCATCATAGCTCTAGGCTTATTATGACTTTGATTGTGTTTATATGTCCATGAACTGGGTATTCGAGAGGGGGATTATAATGCAGATGTTTTCAGAATGCAGAAGATTTGTTTCTTTAGATTTAGGAGGATTTAAGCATGCACAGAGTACAGATCTGGTATAAATTGGAACACGCTATATTTAATCATTCATTTAATATATAATTTCACTGTTTGGCTTACAATGTATTGTTCTTAGAAGGGTTTCATTAAAATGAAATCCAGTGAGCACATAAGATTGGAATACAGAGCTGCAGAGTAAATTAATTTATTTAAACAGCTTAATTTGTTTATCCTATTTATTTATGTACGCTTTTACAGCACGTATTATGAGACGGAGAGAGCAAAAAGAATGCACAGGACAACAAAATATAATTACTGCACAAACAAAACAGATAATGAGTTTTATTCACATATAATGTGAAATAACATACAAACTCTATGAGAAAACTATATATATTGGCTTTATCAATCCACTTTTAAAATACCCTTTAACCCCAAAAAAACATGGGATTGAACTAGGCAGAAATCAAAAAGAAATAAACTTAATATCTTTTTTTTATACCCTCGCTTAACAATTTCACAGTTAATATCATAGTCTACAGCAATTTTTTGTCTTTATCAAAACTAGTTGTAATAATAAAAATGGAAATGCTACTAATAATAAACTGAAATATTCTGTAGCTCTAAAAAGTACAGTGATAAACTACTGCTGCTGGGATGTCAATATAAGTTGTCTCTCTTACTAGAAATTTTGTGTAGAAAAGATGGATTTTGTCTGTGGTAAATTATTAATTTTACATTTAGGCTTCACTTCAAATTTTTTCAGAAAAGGAAATGTGCAAGAAGTGTTCAGTAAATAACTCAAGATTATCAGAGCTTCTGCAAAGAAGAACTTGCTTTAGTACAAGTAAGCCTGCATGACACAGTAAAGAAATAGTATTTACTGCATTATAATCCTGGCAACAGAAACAACTGTCCACTTTGCAGTATTTTTCCTAAAATTTGTCCATTCCCAGGACAAAATCAATTTGACTTAATTAACAATATCTCTTGAGAACCTAGTGTTGGCTTGAACTGTAATTATTCTTGTTGTCTCACAATAAACAAACAAATAAGTAAACAAATAGATAAACTCTANGGGGGCATGGGGGTTGTTGACTGTTGCTTAATTTTCCTTTCGATAAATGAAGTCCTGACTCCTCATGAAAAAAAAAAAACAAACAAAACCAACAAACAAACAACAAACAACTCTAGAGATTCAACTCACTTAAAACTTTTGGTAATGAAATAATACAAGTAATATTTCTCAAATAACATATATGAAAACTTGCTGCTGCAAATTCCTAGAAGTTTTCCTGAAAGATGCGTCATATTCCTCATGCGGCATGTTGTTTTGCAGAAGTCATTATTTTTCATGCACAGTNAAAAAACAAACAAAACCAACAAACAAACAACAAACAACTCTAGAGATTCAACTCACTTAAAACTTTTGGTAATGAAATAATACAAGTAATATTTCTCAAATAACATATATGAAAACTTGCTGCTGCAAATTCCTAGAAGTTTTCCTGAAAGATGCGTCATATTCCTCATGCGGCATGTTGTTTTGCAGAAGTCATTATTTTTCATGCACAGTAGATAAATGAATATTTATTTCATTGAACCAAACTTAGTAACATGACCACCTCTAGTAATCAATAGACTTGTTACAGGTAAGGCTTATAATAAGTATTTGCTAAACACGAGATTCTGATTGCAAAGGGATTCAATGGGCCTACTGATGGAGGAGGAGAAGACCTTTCAGAGCAGTGTTTCAAGACATTTAAGTGGATTCCACTTTAAAAGTCTCAGGTTTTTAGTCAAAAACATTGATGAGTGTAGTTTAACTGCATCATAGCTCTAGGCTTATTATGACTTTGATTGTGTTTATATGTCCATGAACTGGGTATTCGAGAGGGGGATTATAATGCAGATGTTTTCAGAATGCAGAAGATTTGTTTCTTTAGATTTAGGAGGATTTAAGCATGCACAGAGTACAGATCTGGTATAAATTGGAACACGCTATATTTAATCATTCATTTAATATATAATTTCACTGTTTGGCTTACAATGTATTGTTCTTAGAAGGGTTTCATTAAAATGAAATCCAGTGAGCACATAAGATTGGAATACAGAGCTGCAGAGTAAATTAATTTATTTAAACAGCTTAATTTGTTTATCCTATTTATTTATGTACGCTTTTACAGCACGTATTATGAGACGGAGAGAGCAAAAAGAATGCACAGGACAACAAAATATAATTACTGCACAAACAAAACAGATAATGAGTTTTATTCACATATAATGTGAAATAACATACAAACTCTATGAGAAAACTATATATATTGGCTTTATCAATCCACTTTTAAAATACCCTTTAACCCCAAAAAAACATGGGATTGAACTAGGCAGAAATCAAAAAGAAATAAACTTAATATCTTTTTTTTATACCCTCGCTTAACAATTTCACAGTTAATATCATAGTCTACAGCAATTTTTTGTCTTTATCAAAACTAGTTGTAATAATAAAAATGGAAATGCTACTAATAATAAACTGAAATATTCTGTAGCTCTAAAAAGTACAGTGATAAACTACTGCTGCTGGGATGTCAATATAAGTTGTCTCTCTTACTAGAAATTTTGTGTAGAAAAGATGGATTTTGTCTGTGGTAAATTATTAATTTTACATTTAGGCTTCACTTCAAATTTTTTCAGAAAAGGAAATGTGCAAGAAGTGTTCAGTAAATAACTCAAGATTATCAGAGCTTCTGCAAAGAAGAACTTGCTTTAGTACAAGTAAGCCTGCATGACACAGTAAAGAAATAGTATTTACTGCATTATAATCCTGGCAACAGAAACAACTGTCCACTTTGCAGTATTTTTCCTAAAATTTGTCCATTCCCAGGACAAAATCAATTTGACTTAATTAACAATATCTCTTGAGAACCTAGTGTTGGCTTGAACTGTAATTATTCTTGTTGTCTCACAATAAACAAACAAATAAGTAAACAAATAGATAAACTCTAAGTGACTTTGCTAAAGTGAAGTATGAGGCGAAAACTGTTCAGGATTCAGTTTGAAATTAACAGATCTGAATGTGAATATCTAAATGCAGCTTTGACATGTGAGTTACAGGTGAAACTTCAGACATCTGTATCTAGGATGGCACATGAAGAGGCCCTCCCTGGAACTAAGTTCCTCCCATTTCAGTCAATGGAGATATAGGCAATAAAGTCAACAAATCCTCCTCCAAAACCAGATAAAAACAGCTCAATTCAGCTGCTCACATTTGAGTCATTTGAGCCACTGAAGGATTTTGAGATGACCACACTAGGCTGACGCATGGGTCATACAAAAGATTTGCAGCCTTTTGGAGTGGCAGCAGGATGCCAGCAACATTATTCTTGCACTTACTGGCTGAAGAACTGGATAGCTCCAAGAAGTCTATTGACAATATTTACTAGAAAACAAAAAATATAGAATAATTTACCACTTGTAAAAACATCCCTCGCTAGCTATCTTTTTTTCTCTGCCTCTTGCTTCCCTATTTCTATTTATTTCGACAGGTTTCACAAGTAAAAAGTTGCATGAACAACTTGGGGTATATGTAGCAATACATAACACTGACTAACTTTTCAAAATTAGTAAGACACTTGATTAGGTATCAGAACCAGAGGCTACGCTAAACAATGGTCAAGACACTCCTAAGGGTCAAATTCAGAGCATTCCTTATCTTGGGACTCTGTACAATCTGATTCAAATCACGAATCCTAAGAATTTAAGAATCTGACATTTAATAACTCCTCAAAAAAATGCTACTACAATATATGAAGCTTTCACTTCAGGGAACTGCAATGCCCTTTACAGCACCCTTACTCCACTGACATTACAAGTTATCAAACCACTTCACAAATAACAGAATTGTTCCTGCGACATTAGGCTTTTTTTTATCTTGTAAAGAACAGCTAAAATATTTTAATTGTCAGAGGCACTAACTTATGAAATTGAAGTTGTCTCTAGAATTAGAAACCACTCCAGTTTTGTTCCAGAATGCCACATACCACCCACAACATAAAACTGTTTCAGTCTTTCCAAGTAAAACGTAAGTGTCTTGATGTACTTATCATTAGTTTTCAAACAGCTTTTTGCATAAGGATCACGCTCTAAGATCTCGTTCCAGAAGTTCCTTTTAAATAAGTTCCTATTAAGATTTATCTAACATATATATAATGGCATCTAGAAGACATAAATACTTTTTTTCCTATATCATATGTCGTTTTCTTTTTAACAGGTCACAAAGGTAGTTATAAATATTCATGTCACTTTTGCCTCCTTTCTTTCTGCTCCAGCAGCATATTTTCATTGTCTGAAAAGTGTCTCATTACCAAAAGTCTTCCTCAAAAATACACTAAACTGTACTTGATGGAGTTCAGCCTATGGTCCCTGTATCACCATCTAAGAGAAGACATTTCATGTAATACATGTACAATTAACCCTTCTGCTCCTAAGAAGACAGAAAAGGAAGTAATACATTCTAGGTTCTCATGACTTCATTCTTTCCACAAACATAGTATCATAGAATAGTTTGGGTTGGAAAGGACTTTAAAGATCACCTAGTTCCAGCCCCTCTGTGATGAGCAGGGACATCCCACTAGGTCAGGCTGCTCAAGGCCTCATCCAACCTGGCCTTGAACACCTCCAGGGATCGGGCAGCCACAACTTCCCTGGAAAACCTGTGCCAGTGCCTCACCGCCTTCATTGTGAAGAATTTCTTCCTCATGTCTAGTCTAAATCTGCCCCTCTACAGTTTATAGCCATTGTCCCTAGTCCTATCACTACATGCCCTTATAAGAAGGCTTTCCCTAGCTTTCTCGCAGGCCCCCTTCAGGTACTGCAAGGTCACTATAAGGTCTCCTCAGAGTCCTCTCTTCTCCTGGCTATTATTTATTCTTTGCTATTCTATTATTTATTCTCTGCTATTCCTGCTTCTTAATGATAAAATTCTAGAATCTTTGAATATTCCTACTTGCAATTACCATCTAGTTATGTATGCACAGCCTTCATCTCCTGCATACTTCACTCCTGAAGGTATTTTCAGTCTCCGCATATTCCTTTGTTCTAGTTTGCTTCTCAATAAGTCTTATCTCTTGGGTAAAGTCATCCTTTGATTTTAGTCATGGACTGAGCTCTAAACACGCAACTAAGTACAACTGTAATGGAAAACCGCTATTAAAACCGTACAGCTATCTTGATGCTCTTCAGTGCTGAATGAACTCCTTTAAGGACAGTCCGTGCTTTTCATTCCTAGAATCATAGAATTGTTTGGATTGGAAAGAACCTTAACTATCATCCAGTTCCAGTCCCTCTGCTATGGTAGAGACCCTTTCCACTGGATCAGGTTGCTCAAAGCCTTATCCAACCTGTCAGTGAACACCTCCAAGAATGAGGCATCCATGACTTCTCTGGTCAACCTCTTCCAATGCCTCACCACCCTCACAGGAAAAAAAATTCTTCCTAATATCTAATCTAAACCTCCCCTCTTTTAGCTTAAAACCATTACTCCTCATTGTATCACTACATTCCCTGATAAAAAAGCCCCTTCCCAGCTTTCCTGTAGGCCCCCTTTAAATACTGGAAGGTTTCTATATGGTCTTCTTGGAATCTCCTCTTCTCTAGTCTGTACAACCCCAACTCTCTTAGCTTGTCCTCATAAGGGAGGTGCTCCAGCCCTCTGATCATCTTCATCCTCTGGACTCGCTGAAGTGCAGTGTCACACTTCAATAGTTTAGATGACTTCATACTGGGGAAAGGATAAATGACACACAGTTTCATAACTGGCTAATTTGAAAAATAAAAAATTAACAGCATTTAATAAGGAAGAGTTTATAATATTCTGACCTTCTGAAAAGGTATCTTGCTTCCAATCTTTTTGTGCTAAAAAACCAGAATAATCTCCTTCGTATGACCAAAATACAAACTTCTTACTCTTAAGTTCCTTACTGACCTATTTTGAACTTGTGTGAGAAGTGATCCAGGAATACCCTTCTTATAAAGTGGCATACTTATTTGACAGCATTTTAGTAGAATAAGTGAAAGAAATTAATTACTCGTGTATCTTTTGTGCTTCCTGAAAACAGGATATGTTGCTTTTACAGTTTCATTTTTCCTTCAGTTTCAGCCATAAAATGCTGTAAGACTCCAAATTAATGTTTACTCCTAAGGATTACAAGATGAATTGGGCTAATAAATATTTCCTAATTTCCTCAATCACTACTATAAAATATGTGTTATCAAACTGACTGAATGCCATAAATTTTCATTTCTATTTCCTTATTTGCATAGTATTACTAGCTTGCTAAAGACTTTGCTAACTTCCCACTGATGCACATCATCTTTCTGATCTTGCTCGTAGAGACAAGTTTCTATTCCCAATCAAAATTGAGGTGTCCAAATGCTTTGTACTGTTATTAGTTGCACTATAGTGTTAATAAGTGGATCTATTTCTTACGAAGAACATAATCCATGGTATTTGCAGTAGATTTTTTTCTGTCTTTGCAAATATCTGGGACTTATTTATCTTTTGGACTAATTTACGTTAATTTGATTTCTGTTTTACTTCCCCAATTTTTCATTGATTGTATCTTGCTGTTCTCTTCACAGGAATATTGATAACTGATAGTATAAAGTGTACAAAGAGATCAACAGGCACAGAGACTATTAATTTGCTTGATTTTCATCACCCTGTTTACTACAGGATTATTGGCAATATCAGCAGGAGTTAACTGGCATGAAGTCCAAATAGAAGACTCTCAAGTAATCCTTTAACAGCAGAGAACAAAATTCCTTAAAATCAAAGTACAGTGACCCAGAGAGGAAGTGAGTTGCACGGTACTGGGCCATTACAGAGATTAAAACAAATGAAAACATATAAACCAATAAACAAAAGCAATATTGGGAAATTACATAAGTCTTCTGGCAAAACCTGAGCACTGTTCAAGATGTTGACAGTTTGGAACTCAGTTTAAGAAGCAGCAGTGGGAATTCACCCCTCAAAGTCAATCCAAAACATACAAATGTCTACACTTGAGCTAGTCACCCCAGGCTCATTTTTTTACCCATACATTTATATTTCAAAGGTACAACTCACCTCCCTTTAAAGTAGCTATCTAAAAGAGCTCCAATGAATTAAATCCTAGAAGAGAGCTAAATGAAGGCCATACATGGTACCTGGCCTCATGACCACTTTTCATCAAATTGATCTTATACTACGCTCATAGTTTCTTGCTACACATGTGGATATGCAAATTGCCAAAAAAAAAAAAGTACTTTTCCTGTGTCATGTGTTATCTGTAGGTGTCTATTTCACATGACATAAATTAATTCATATGAGCATATGGTTGCTCTTAGCTTCAAACTGCACCTCAAAAACACACACATTAAAACAAATAATATGATCCCATATTATTAAAAAGAGACATTATTCTAAGTTACATCCTAATAAGATTAGAGTAACCAGCCTCTAAACACATTATAAAAAAACTGTATTAAATGTTAAAATTTTAATCATATAGACAGAACTAATTAATGAGGTGGGACACGTTGTCCTCTAATATAAAGATGATTAAGCCGTAATAAAGGAGTTCAGCAACACTCTGACCTAAGATCTCATGCTAAAGGGAGAAACAGAAGTAAGCATGCATATACATATTTATATTAACATAAATACAAAAAAGTAAAAAGTTATCTAACTAAGCTAGTGATTTTTTTATATTATGTGCAAGTTCACACAAATAGTTTTAAGAGATTATATTTTCTGCAGTCATGAAAAAAAGAAAATGAAAAAAAAATGTTTTACAGTATAAGTCAAAATTTATATATATTTCACAGTTTTCATGTTTTCTTCCCCAATATGCAAAAGCAGATGTTTTAGGAGCTGATAAATGGTCTTATTTTTATTCTATGATATTTATTGTAATTACATTTTACTATTTATGTGTTTTATATTAAATAAAATTTCTCCGTACACAAAGAAAAAACAACCTGATTTTACTTCATATATCAGATAATGAGGAAATTTAATTAGCTTTACTCTTCATGCACCTGCATACAGTATCTTTTTCTACACATTCAAGAAAATCACTTTAAAGTAATGCCAAATTTTCTGTTTTGAATGAACATTCAAATGTTTCTAGAAATAATAGGTTTTCTGAAAAATCAGGCTTTTTTCAGGTTAGGCGTCAAAAAATCGCATTTCTGCCAACTCAGAATATATTTAATTTTCTTCTCATTCCCTTTCTGTGAAATGGGTATAGCAGACCCAGCTTCCTAGGAATGGTACAAATACATATCTACGAGTGTTTGCATAATACTTTTCCTGTAAAGCACAGATGTGTCCATAGAAAATTCTTGCATTCAGCATAGGATTCAGATAACGTAAGTTAAATAAAATGAGGCCAGGCACTGATTTAAAAAAAAATAATATTCTAGTAAAAGATAACTAAATATTCGCTGAATGAGGTAGGAGTTCTGAGAAAAAATATATCTGATGGTTGAAATTAAAATTGCATCATACTATATGGTCAGAATGCTGTCATAATGAGGCTTGAGAGACATTCTGGAATTACCTAATGTTAGTCTTGCATCTTTTTTAATTCACTGATGGTCCTATCACATAAGCTTTGGATGTAATTTTACTGAATGAGTGAAGACAGGAACATCAAAAGATTTTTCGACAATTCTGGCCGTTTTCTCTAGTTTACAGTACAGGAAAATCCTGTTTTGTTGGCAATAGTAGCAAAGTGGAAGGGTTTTTCTTTCCACAATGTCTAATTGTACTTTCAAGGTCTTTCCAATGGCCCCTGTCTCTACAGGACAGTGTGCCAGCCGATTTTGAGAAATCATTTATCTATTCCTGGTAAAAAAAAAAAATAAATCATCCATTCTGTAACTGGAAAACATGTTATCAGTTAACTCTTCTACACATGCAATGGTTCGTATCTTTTGGTATTAGAATCCTGCACTAAACTCAAGGCTGCTCACACAGTAGTTACAGATGACTTCAGCTGTAACTTAAGCTACAGTCCCTTCCTTTGCTGCCCACTCTCTTATGAAGTGAAACTGATATTTTTTTTTCTCTTAAAGTCCATTTCCTTTCAGGTCTACTGTCTGTACTTGCTCACCACTCTGACATGAGACATTTAAATGTTCTCTGTTTTATCATTTCTGCATGGCAGTATCACATTCCTTCTTCTTGTATATTATTTGGACTTTTTTGGCAACAATTATAGGCAAAAGTTAGAATAACATTAAATTACATCAATTGGAACACATACATATTTCCAATAAAAATGATAAAGTTAATGAATGTTAAGACAAAATTTCATGTCAGAATAGGTCAATAAATAGTTATTTAAAAAAAAATCTGTCAACAGCTTCCATGGTTAATTAAATTAATAGCAAATTCTGCTATTAGTTAACAGGAAGATAAAACCTTATGAATAAGTATAAAGCAACTAGTGTTGTGGGATATTAAGAGAATTAACAGAATTTAGTCTCTTGTATTTAATATGCAGTGGGAAACTACTGTGCCACAGGTCATTTTTCTAAGCTGCAGGTATTGGTTTCTTCTGCTTTATTCCTAATTTTTTTATAAGTATTAGTAACATTATACAGATAAAGAGTAGTTTTTCATTCTGGTATGCTGCTCTATTGTAACTATTACAATGTAGAATTATTTCAAGTTGCTATTAGTAGGATGTATATCCTTTATATTTTATATATCTCCCTGCTGAGTGACAAACATTGATGTAGTGAAACTGCTAACAAGCTAAGCCTTTGAAACCATGGGCAGGTGATGAAAGCCACCTCATGTCTAAAGCATCCCCAGGTCACAGCTGTCACACTCACTGCAATTCATTGCTGTCACAATCTGCTGTCCCTGCTTGTTGTTGCTCTCCTCTTATTCATCCAACTCATATATCTAAACATTCCATTACAAAAGGACATTTAATGTTTGTCTCATGTTCAAAAGGGCACAACACTCTTCTGAAATATAATTCTGAAGATTTTAGAGCTCAGAGTTCACTGCCAAATGTATGGTACTGCTTTATAACGCTTCCCTTGTAATTTTGTCTTTGTCTCATCTCTTGAATAGAGAACGATAAAATGTTTGATTAGTACATGATCTCAGCTTTATTCCAACTTCTTATCATGAAGAAATAAAATATTGCCCAGAAATAGAAAGGCATTTGAAGCTTTGTGAGTTTAAAGATAAGAGCACTAACTGTGAACTTGGTGAATTGGAAGGAAAGGTCAGCAAGTCATCTACTGTGGCACTGTTGACAAAGTTTATTCTTCTATCCAATGAACCAGGTTGTTTATAATCAGAAGACAGATTTTTTGAGACTTAAATTTGTTCTATATTACTTAGTTAGACAAGGTTACTATTGATCCACTTTTTGGAACAGAAATTTCTCATGGGTCTCCTAACTTTTAAGTTTAAACTTATATCAATTTGTACTCTAATTTCAAATCTACATTGTCATTTCAGATTACAATTATGAACTCCAAGATAAGTGATTCATGAACTTTTCAAATCAGCTTGTGGTAACACTGTCACTGAGGAGAAATTATTAAGTAAAATCAGAGTTAAAAGAATGAGACAGAAGATAATAAAAAAAAAAAGGCAAGAAGTCTAAAAAGTGCAGCAGTAAAAGAAAGGAAGATGTGATTCTAATAACAAACAGGTTTGTGAAAGACAACAACCACACTATTTATCCGTTCTTGTAAAAATAACTAAAAATCAGGTTTGACCTTGTCCTTTATTCTCTAAGATATTTATTTTGATTGTAGTGCAAGTTATTATTCATAATCCTTACATTTTCAGTGTAAGGTTCAAAAAGTATGCTGATCAGAGTTTCCTGCTGAACTACTAAGTGCATGTAATTCAATGGGCACTAAAATCACAGCCTCTGACTGCATCTAGTGAAGAATAGGTAAATTGCAAGTGACATTATGTCCATGCTCCTGGGAAGAAAATCCCCCTAACAATGACCTCATGCTTTTATGTTACTTGGGTTTATGTTCCAATCATGCTCACTATTAAAAAATAGGAACATAATTACTTGGCTGTGGTATCTCTCTCCACATAACTGTATTCATCTGCCATAGATAAGAACAGAGGACATAAATCTAGACAAAGGGTCCTGTAAGAGTGAGTTCCTGAGCCCTTACAATATTACTGAAATAATTATATGCAGCAAGCTTTTACTTCTAGAAGTGAGTTTTAGATGGAAGAGTACAACCTGTGTTTATGTATTTATTTGTAGTACAAACACATTGTGGGCAGTAAGTTTCAGGCCTTGACTGAAGAAGTCACGGCAGCACTTGACTAATATCTCCTTCAGGTTCTATGTAAATGTCCCAGAATCCTAACTGAATCACACAAACTTAAAAAAAAAATGTATATGTTATCCTTGAATGAACATACTTTTCTAAAAAAACTTAGGTTACTCTGGCCATTTAAAAACATTTCATTGTAAATCCACATATTTTTAATACATGTTTACGTGCAAACCAGATGGGAACATGAAAACTGGTTTGTTAAATAACTTCCAAAAGACACTATGCCAGAAGCTGCACAAAAGCTGGCAGATAAGAGGAAGATTTTATTGATGTGAATACAAGATAGTTGAATTTTCAGAAATGACAGACATAAATAGTGTAGATTACTAATACAAACAAATGCTTAAATAATTAAGATTTTGGGAAAAAAAAATATTATTTTCCACTAACAAAATGTTGGCAAAGTGTTTCAGATAACCAATATTTCTAGGTATTTTCAAAACTTTTGCCTAGATTATAATGAAACTAACTTTATAACTAGATGATTTACAGGAATCAACACGTTAAGAAGTTAAGAAACTCTGGGATAAGGAAAATTTTCTGGTATGGCAAGGTTTATGGTTAAAATAATATACACTGTTACATGATGACAGAATCTCTTTTTCAGATTCCAATAATTTTAAACCTACTAGACAGGTTTAGAGCAGATGAGCCAGAAAGTAGTTCTTAGTTAAGTGCTTCCCCAGGTCCAGCAATGTTTCCATAACGGACTGAGATCTGTGAACTCACCAAGATTTGCTTTCCACAAAGGGAGACCTTTTAAAATAGCCTAGGAACTACATAGTACTTCAAATGTACTTGATTTTGCTAACTGAAGACAAAAGTCATATTGAGGTATGCTCCCACAGTCATATATTTAAATGTAGGCCACAGTAAGATAGGCAAATTTAATAGCTAGTACTAGCTTGTAAATCAACTTCATATGCTAGAAGTCAACTTGTCAAAGTTCAGAAACAGAGCATTGTTTTAATACTGATTTAGAAAGGAGGAGGAGAACTGAGAAGAGAACTTCTCAGAGGGTTGGAGCACCTCTGCTATGAGTACAGACTGAGAGAGTTGGGATTGTTCAGCATGGAGAAGAGAAGGCTCCAGGGAGACCCTATATTGGCCTTCCAGTACCAGCAGGGGTCCTACAAGCAAGATGGAGACTTTTTACAAGGGTATGTAGTGACACAATGAAGTGGGATGGCTATAAATTGGAGGGTGGAAGATTTAGACTAGACATTAAGAAGAAATTCTTCATGACGAGGGTTGTGAGTCACTGGAACAGGTTGCCCGGGGAAGCTGTGGATGCCCCATCCCTGGAGGTGTCCCAAGACAGGTTGGATGAGGCCTTGGGCAGTCTGGTCTAGTGGGACATGTCCCTGCTCATGGATGATCTTTAAGGTCCCTTCCAACCCAAACCATTTTTATGATTCTATGATTCTGTAACACTGGACACCAGTAGCCTACTAGGTTCCCAGAGCTACGACAGTTGAGTTTCTTGTACATACTGACTTTATGACTTACCTTATATCATCTTACAATTACTCACCTCCACAATATTTGTGACAGTTTTGACTGAGCTAGCAGTTATTTATTTTCTTGTTTAATGAAGTTACCTTAATAACAGATGTCTCAACTCTGGATGGAGGACTCTGCACTTGTGCTGCTGCTGCCATGTTGGCAATGGTACTAAGGTGATTCATCTGGCTCATTGCCATTGTGACAGACGCTGGAGGTAGGCTCACAGGAATTAGAGGGTGGGGCATCATCATAAAAGGAAGTTCCAGTCCTGGTGGAGGGGAAAAAAAATGAAAATAGGTTTAAGCATCTTTTTTAAATACTCTCTTTTTTTTTCCTGATGGACAACACTCAAGTTATGGGTGATAAGATGGTTCATGTTGCAGGACACAGCAGCTATGTGCCAGTTCTCTTCTGGGATATGCATGGGTAAATCACTATGGAGGGATTCTAGCTATAGGGAGAGGCTATGAGACCTCTTAGTTTGTTCATATCAGTGTAATGTATGATACCACTGCTAAGCAATGGCTGTTTATTATCTTTTTTAATATCTGCAGTAAGGTGCCTTAGCAATAAATTATTATGCCATTGACGCACAGGTTAGCAGTTATTTTAAGTATCAATTTTAATGCATACACGTTTGTTCTTTATTGTCTCCGCTTCCCCTGCTTAATACTTTAAAGGAAGTAGTCCAGTATTCCCCACATCTTTGATTTTTCATAGCCTATTTATATAAACAGAAAATAAAGACAGGAATTGGAAAACTGCTGATGTTAGTGCTGAAAGATGTCAACCCGTACCATTTGGCAGAAGGTGGTTCTGTTGAAGAGGGTTGAGAGGATGGCTAACTGGAACATTATGCTGTCCAGGCAAGCTGGGGTGGTTAACAGAGGCCTGTGATCCTTGGGTTGGGGGAGACTGAAGTTTCTCTTTATCCCAAGAACCATCACTGCTGCCTGTGGGGAATGAATATATATTATTTGGATGAAGGAAGACTCCAAATTTTTAATGGCTGACTTTGCACGCAAGGCCAGCAATCTTTTTGCAAGTGGCTTTTTTTTTTTCTTTTTAATATGTGGATTGGGGGAAGTTTTGGGGGGTTATTTTCCAGCCTTTGGAAAAAATATGTAAGCATAACTCTTTAGAGTTAAGAATTATAACATAAAACTGAAAGCATGAGAGTTGTTCTCATTTGTGTTTGACGTGTATTTTACATGGGCTTTTGCCATTTTTGGTAAGTAAAATTTTAAATGGCATTTGTTTTATACATGAGAGAACATTTTTGCCTCCAAAATGTCTACGATCAGAATATTGCTTGTTATGCTGATTAAAATTTAAACTATATTCATATTTCTTCTTGCATTTGTGAATAAATAACTAGTATAGGAAGTAACTAAAATTTTAATTTATTGAGGGCACCGATATGGATTTATATGTTCTTGGCTGACAATTCTATTTTGTATATTCCATTTTTATGTCTTATTATTAATTAAAGTGTAGGGTATTTTAACTGATTTCTGCATCCTTTTGGTAGTGGAACAGATTATCAGCAAGCAAGAATGTGGACAAATAAGTGTTGAGATGAGAAATTTGAGAAATACATTTTTTCACTATTGCAGAGTGCCTCACAAAAATACCACAGAATTAAACAGAAGGATACAACTAAAAGACAATGCTAAAACTCTCATAACATTACTAATTTGTACATTAATATATAAAGAGAAGTTCAAAATCTTCCAACCTTGTGACTTATAGTATTCATGGTACATAGTTATGTACAATGCTGAGGTAGAGTATATGCATGTTTATGCATATCAAGTAACGTATACAATCATTGTATGAGTTTATTTACCATATATAAACAATAAACACTGACTGTATTAGTAAATATGTATATATGTGTGCATTCTCAGCAGCATTACTATACACATCAGCATTATATGATAGCTTCCTTTATTATACAGAGCACAATTTCACCTTTCTGACTTTTAAAGGGTCTGTTATCTTCATGGGAACTTCTCTTGATAAGGATTTGTGGATAACATCAGCCAAGACCTATTTAATCTATACTAAACTTCTATTTGGCAGTAGGGATGGCAGCAAAGTGCATACTTCTGAATGTTTTTCTATATGCATCTTAACACTTAATGTATAACAGGGATGGGGAAAAAACCGACTAATACCATCTCCTCATTATTTTAGTAGAAACAGGATTAGCACATTAGTCTTGACATTTTTTAACATCATTTTCATGGGATGACAAAAGTACAAAAGTTGGTAGAATTCCAACTTAATTTCTCTAGATCTATTAAAACCTGATTGTAAAAGCTGTACAGCACAGTTTATAATGAAAAATACTCCATTATTGCCATGGTTTTCTTTCCCTAGTTACTTCCTGAAGACAGTTAAGTCTCAATATAAATTCTAACTCATTAGCTCAATACTGTCTCAATCCCAGTGTAAATTGTTCAGAAGTAGGTAATGAAAATTCAGTTCAAACTCTCCCGCAATCAAACAAAGCAATTTTATGAAACAACGAAAAGAATCAATTATATGAGATACTTTTATTATTTTACAAGAAATTGTTATAACCTTTATGCAGTGTACATAGACGAGCTGAGCACGATTTTAATCTCAACACCTCCAATAAATGAGTATGTTTTCCTGTATTTTGAGAACTCAGAGACTCTCCAAAAATTGAACCTGCTTTCAAATATAAACAGAACTAAAGGAGATAAATCTTAGGTGGGAAAATATTCTTTTTCTTTTTTTAAGAAGTTTTTTTTCCACTGTCAGATATACTTTTCACTTATTCTGAATATTCTTTCATTTAAAAACATAATCATGGAAGTCAGAGTTAAACACAGGAAAGTGTGTTCACCTCAGGTAATTTTAGCCAAAATGTAACTGTTGATGCAGATTTTATAGAGGAAAATTTGGTAATTCCAAATGGTCGCTCATCCCATCTTAGGGTACATGTTCATAAAAATGATAAAGCTGTTTTTATGGTACTGAGGGCTTCATTAGAAAATAACCACTAAAAGTCTGAATACACAATATCAAATCTGGAGCAGGAACAAGCCCTGTCTTGATTTTTGCATCTTTTAAGAAAAGTCAAAAAGAGAAAATCTAGTAGATCTTGCAGTGGAGCACAGACTGATTGCCCATCTTGATCTAGTTTCAAGCTGGTGAAGGGTTTAGAATGGAAGCTGTATGAGGAGCATCTAAAGTTACAGCTCGGATAGAAGGAGACAGAGAGGAAACCTCACTGCACTCTACAGCCTTCTCACAAGTGGAGGAGGAGGTGCAGGTTCCGATCTCTTCTCTGGTGACCAATGACAGGATGCAAGGGAATGGCAGGAAGATGTGCCAGGGGAGGTTTAGATTGGATATTAGGAGAAGTTTCTTCACTCACAGGGTGGTAAAGCACTGGAACAGGCTCCCCAGGGAATATTAAAGAAGTACGTGGACAAAGCCCTTGGACACACAGTGCAAATTTTTGAGTTGTCCTAAGCAGGGACAGGAGCTGGACCCAATGATCCTTGTGGATCCCTTCCAACTCAGGACATTCTATGATTTCATGATTCTATGATTCTATGTGGTACTGTTTGTCCTGCTGTGGCTAAAATGAAGTGTAGACTCTACACTTACTAGTTTAGAACAACTGTGGTTACAGTGCTATTCAGATAAGTCAGCACTGCCTGGTGATCAGGAAATGCCCAAATGAAATGAAGCAGGAACGACCGCAAAAGACAAATGGAATGAATGGCCTCTGGGCATGCCGTCATCCATACAGTAACTGCAGAAGAAGCTTTTACAAATGTCTTAGACTTAGATGGCTTAAGTAAGATAAATCTGGGCCAGAACTCTTCTGTCTTCACCATCACTGAAAATTCTTATATGGACATTTATGTTTTGTTCGTTATTAGCAAAAAAAGAGATAACAAAAAGGATAAGTTTGTAAAATGTGTTTCACAATTGGAGCAAAATTCTCTCATTTACATGTGGAGTTAAGATATCCTTAAAAAAGGTCACCATTTTATAAATCCTTTAAGCGTAATGTTTTGTACTTCCCCATCAAAACATGACAACATCCATATGTCACACATATATATACAATAATGACTATAATACATAAAAATATAGTAGTAATTACATAAATATGTGTTAATACTACAGAGCAAAGAAGACATTTGCATTTTATAGGGCCAGTGAATTCCCTGTAATAAGCTATTTTCCCTATTTATTGGCATGATCATCTACAGTACAGTTAATTTTGTGTTACATGCTGATGTTTGATATGGAGAAGAAGTCAGTTCTGCTGTGACCCTTCCTAACCTGGTCACAGGACTTTGCACAGTCAGTCACAGATTGCCAATTACGGTACTCCTTAAGTGGATCAGAAATTAAAGCTTTTATATATCAGTAGCCCCTTCTGCCTTAAAATAGCAGTGTCTATTGTTTTCGAGTGATATCAAACTTAATAATAAATTCAAAGAAGACAATCTTCAGAAAGCAAAGTATCGAGGCTAGTATTTAGTCAGTGACAGACTCTCTAATACTTGTAGTCTGGCATCATCTGTCAAGATTTGTTTATAAGAAAAATGATTCATAGACAGAATCCAATCCATAACATTAGAAACCACTTTCAAACTACAGGCTGTTGCACTCCTGAACACTTTAAGTGGACAGACACAGATACAAATAGTCTTGCCATTTACTGTGTGTTTCTTAGGTTAGTTAAGTGGAACAATTTTCCTCTTAGAGAAAACAGTTATTTTCATTAATGTCAAAGCGAAATAAGTGTTATTCCTTAGACACTACCCATTGCCTGCACAACTAAGTGCAAGCTACCAGTTCTGTCACTTTTTACATTTGAATTTGATTTAATGCACACAGTGGTTTCAAAGAGTATTAAAAATCTGTTTCCTTCTTCCTCTTCACTTGTTGCCCTGCTTGAGGCTTATGTTTTTCCAGTTTCCATCAGCAGTTGTCAAGTCTTTGTAATAGGATTAAAAGCTTGGACACCTGATATCCCTGGGTGCTGCAGTTCACCCTCATAAAAGCTGTTTGCTTTAAATTGAGAGCAAATCAGTTTTTAGTGGCATAATTAATTAAATTATGCAAAGTGTTCCAGATTCAGCATAACACTTTCTGAAGCAGCTATTGGAAGATCTACATTGCATTCAAACTGCATTTCAATTGAGGCTGCACTAGGCTGACCACAGAGTTGTATTTTCAAGGCTTTCAAGCACAAGGGATCCAATTTTGAAATGCAGATGCTTAATGTTGAGTGCTCAAACCCTGTACATATGCACTTGAATAGACAATTTGGTAGCCAACTACGTATGTCATGTGCTATAGTGCTAATACAAGCACTCAAAATCTGAAATTGAAGTTCCAAATGTAAGTACAAGAGCTTAAATTTTTACGCATTTACTCATCATGAACAACCAGATGGAACAAAAATGGCAATACATTTCCATAATTTAAAATGCCGACTTCGGAATTCAGTATTTTCCCCATCACCAACGTTTCAGCAAATATTTTCCATAATGTGAGTTACCTTCTCCCATAATCAGTGGTTACAAAACAAACCATTACTCGTACACTGAAGTAGTTCTGTAAAAGCCTTATGCCTGGATTATTTATATTCATTAGTAGCACAATTAGGTAGCTAAGGATGGTAATAATAAATGAAAACAATTCTGGACTGGAAGCTAATGCAGTCAAGAAAAAAGAAAATGAAGCCGAAAACTAGAGCATACAAAGTCAGCCTTGCAAACAAACTGATTTAAATTCATTTTTTACAGTTACATCTCTTATTTGCTTACTCCATTTCCCATCTCATTCCAACCCCATTAGGATGCAGCTTGCCTAAATTCAAGTTCATACAATTTGAGTTGAACAGTTTAGTTCCTGTGATAGTTGAGAGGAATCAGCAGAACCACTGAGCTCCCTCTGTGGGATACAGACCTATCCTTGGTCAGCTGAATCTGAATCTCCTTGGTTCCAGGGACTACAGCCCAAATTCAACTCAACTGCCTTAACACACACCACCTGAGATGACTAAAATAATTTGAGGCATGTCTTACAGGGTTGGTGGGTACAACTCAGCACCTGCGGGAGACCCCATGGCTATCTGGAGATGTAGATCAGGCAGGATACTCAAGTGTATCTAAGGCAGCAGCATATAGCTATGCCTAGCCAACTAAACCAAACCTTTCCAGGTGGGTTTTAGAATTAAAAGCAGGCTAACTGCCAGGCCCTCAGGTCTTCCCCTTCTTTCATGTGGAAAACTTGGATATTTGACAGCATTCTAGAGAACACTTCAAGTCTGTCTTTTAGGCAAGCGAATCCCTGGGTTAGGAATGGTTTCAGGTACTATTACATACACAAGCAATATCACGTGGCAAAACCACAAAAGAAGGACTCAGCTTCTAACAACCCAAACCACTACTATTTTTTTCTTATTGTGTACTACTGATCTTCTTTCAGTCCCCTAATCTTGCTGTTATCTTCCATTTGCTGAAACAATTTGTATCTCAGCAACAATTACAAAACAAAGCATCAGTATCAGCTGTGTTGGCTCATTTTTCTGAAGTGGACTATTCACTATGTTGGCTATTTATATCCACTGGAAAATATTCATAATCAGTGTGCTAAAAGTTTATAATCTTAGCATCCTGACAGTGAGGCAACCTCTTCATAACACTGTCCAAATCAAATCTTTCTACTTTAGACTCTGAACTGCAAAAATCTGCAATTCCATTTCTGTGTAATTCAGTCACCTGATGCCAACTGTAGTGTTTACCTTTGATATATGAGCCTTTTGAGACTGTATAAAGGACATCTATAGATAAAGGTACTTTTCTAAGACTTGTATGTTACTGCTTATCACTAAAGCCAAAAAGACCTTTGCCATATTTAAACAGTATCTGTCTCCTATTACTGATACTTTAAACAAAATATTACTACATCTTCTGAGACACAAAGTGATCAGGAGAGCAAGTACTATAGCACAGGAAAATAATAAGTTTCCCAAAACTTCTCGGATTATTTTTAAAAATTTCCCTGCTCACAATGTCTTGCCTTGTTATTTCATGGTTATATAATCATGCCTATGCTCTTAAATAGACCATGAGCAATGTGGCCGGATAACTGAAAGTTTTTTAGTTTTGTTCTACCATAGCAGGATTATGAGTCTGGTTTTTGTATTTCTTTTATTACCACGATGGAGAATAAATAGGTATAGCAGCAAACTCTGCTAAAAAAGAAAAAGAAAAAAAAAAGATAGACTGTTCATGATAAGCATTTTCTCACAGAAATATAGAAAGGAGAAGCCAAAGGAACTTTTGAATCACATATGGTTTTATCTTTGCAGACAACAGCAGCAACTTGAAAAACAGGTTTTAGTTTCAATCATGTTGACCGCTTCATTCACTGTCTTAATTTTATTGCATAGGTTTTTTCTTGCCAAAGGCATAAAAATAATAACTGCATTTTGCACTGCAAGCCAGATTTTTATCCACTTTACTCACCCTTCCAGTACTTCTGTTTTGATAAATAAAAACTGCAGTACAAACCAGTAATTGCAGGAAATAGGATGGAGTTCTGCATGTTGAAAATCAGAGTACAAGGCTAACCATGAATCAGACAATACTGTATTATATAAACTAAGAAGTGAAAGAATCTTTTTTACAGTGACAATGAATCCCGTGGAATATATATGTTATATTTTGTAGTAATCCTTCATTATCCCACCAAAAAAGATTAACACAGGAAAAGCTTTTATAAAATTCAATTTAATGAATAATGAAACTGTCCAACACAAGTGAAAGCTCAGCAACTTAGTTACAGGATATGTGACATTTACCTAAAAATAGATTTTCCATTCGTCTCCTTTTGCAATACCTAACTTGGCCTCACTTCATAGATAATATAGAGTTTTTATGGTTACATGATGTCACAAGAGTGCAATTTAGACATGTAAAAGTAAATTTGTGACACCATCACAAAACATGTATGCACAACATTCTACAGTCAGCTACAACTGGGCAAATATGTTAACTTTAGAGCAGAAAGCTACAATTACAGGTAGTCCTTTGATGTATAGTTTTTATAATATGAAGACTAATGAGCTGTCAGATGTCAACCAAAGGCAGAAAAAAACCTCCTATACATTCTTTATCTCTCTTTCAATATGATAAACACCAAAAAATTCTCCAGTTTATATCTTGATAATAGCTGTATGGACTTATTTATTAAAAAATCCCATTTAATAGATAATGAATATATTACTATATATTTTCAAAGACAAGTATGTCTATGAATATTTTCTGTATGCTTAAGGAAAAGGTAACAGAATATTCATGACTGAGTAGTGTGTAATTTTGTGTTTAGAACAGTTTCTGGGAAATACAGATTTAAGTTGTTTTAGCACAAGATCCCCTGTTGCTTCAGTTTATAAAGAAAGATGGTATTCTCTTTCAATTTTTTTGCTCTTTATATTCAGTGTAATAGGCTCAGTATAGTAGGCTTTACTTATGTACAGTGGAAACTTAAACAGACTCATTCAGAAACTTGACTTAAGATACAGCTTTGAGCTTCTGAGTGAGAGCATCTGTGTTCAGCCCTATAGGCAAGTGTGACACTTTGCAGAAAACATGAATTTGGATGGGAGTTTTGTGGTTAACATCTACACTGGTCTGATACATGCATTTATTCAGTCGGTGTGGACTATGATTTCTGACCCTTACTATGTCTAATCTGAGTTCTACAATATCTAATTCTAAATTAGCAATGCTCAAAACAACAAAAAAAACCCCAAACAAACAAAGCAGTACACTATACATCTAGTCAGTTATTTGTCTTCCTCCTTTTTTTTTCATCTTTACCATAAAGAATTATCTTGAATGACCTCAAACGTTTTTAAAAAATAATAACCTAGTTACTGTCCTTTAACTCAAAAAAAAAAAAAAAACCTGCAGATTTTCAGGATACCTAAACACAGGTGATAGTTCTGTAATATAATGAATTAACAGAAAACAGCAGTAGAAAATCATCAGTAAATACACTAAAGTGCAAAAACATATGCATAGATAAAGCTTTGAGGTCCCTTCCAACCTAAACTATTCTATAAAGCGCATGAAGTGAGGAACCCAAGTGTCCTGCTGTCTTCTGCAACCAGAAAGATACATCCCACTAGCCTGACCACCTTTTGCCCCACGTGTTTCAGCTGTGTTACAGTATGGAAAAAAATAAGAGATTCAAAATACACTGGACTTGAAGAACAGAAACAAAAAGTGAGCAAACCTGTGTAAACTCATGCTCAGTCCATGCATCAAAAGATGCACCAAGGATAAAAATGCAAAGCAGAGAGGTGGACATATCACATGTAATGGTATTTATTCATGATTTTAAAAAACCCTGAAAGCTATACTAAACAGCAATATACCAATTTCCAGCATAAATGGTGCACAAACACTTAAGAGTACATAGCCTCTAAAGGGCTGCACACAGAATACTTTCTTAAGCATCATTCTTCAGAATTTTATTCATTAATTATTTAGTCATTTTCTTTGAAAATAATACGAGATTATATATAAAAAAGAGTCCTTATAAATAAACAGATTAATACTCAGTCTTAAGTGAATTTCATAGCAATCAGATCAAATCTCAAAGCAATGACATCCCTATGCTCTGTGGGAAAATAACCACAACTTATCTGCATGAGAACTCCACTGGCTGCAATACATTTCAGACATTGACGCACATGGTTATGTTTCCCGTGCAGGGAGAAGGAGATTTGTGTTTCCCTAGATCTTGGCTTGATGTGCAGGGCTGGACACACCTTGCCCTGGGAACAGAGGTTCCCGAATTGATGCCATGCCTCTTCTACACTACAAAAATGCTACAGGAAAGCTAGAAGACTGCACAAGCTCTGAGGCTCGTACAGCAACCACCTCTTCTTCCAGAAAACAGGTGTTTAATCTTAAATTATCTATACAACTTTGATTTAGCTCTCTCAGGACCATTCTGATATAGTCTATAATGTTTTGCTCTTATACAAACTTTTTGAAAATTTGCAGGGTGCAACAGTCTCACACCTCAAAGAAATCTAGTGATGGTGGTGATGATGCTGATTATTATTATTGTTGTTGATTACATTAAAAAGCTCTTTTTCTAGCTTTCACAACTCCAGTACTTATTGAACATATATGAATGTATCTGTGTGTACATCTTTACCTCCATGTCACACACCCACGCAAACCACACGTGAACACATAAATAATACAACAAATTGTCAGCTAGAAAATTACTAAGAATATTCACTTTTGATACGATTGAACCACATGAGTCAACTAGCTCAAAAAAAATCAGTGTTCAGCCCAGCATACCATGAATCCTGCTTCCTTCATTGAGGTTTAATACACATATTATCTTGTGTTCACCACAGACTAAGAATCATTATTACAGTTCAGCTGTTAGCCCGTATTTCATTATGCTACAGTAACTTCATTGTGCACTTAAGCCATAGGGGTTTTTTTCTGTATTTCCATGTTCCAAGACAGATGACTGTATCATTCTGTTACTTAAAGAAGGAGATGTTATCTAAGAGTTCATGGATCTTAAGTCTTGTTTCTGGACTGCTAAAACTGTTCCTGAACATAATATATTGTTATATCAGGATGATGATGAAGAAACCAAACACTACCATGACTAGTAGTAACAGTAAGAATATATGATGCTTACAGCAGGTGGACAGCCCCGGCCTCAAAGGGCTTACACAGTATGAAAATACTGTAAGAAACAGCACATATATACAGACAATAGACTACAAGGAATTTCATTCAATAAGGACAACTACGTATAAATGCGTATATATATACACACTTATAATGGCTTGTCATAGTTGCTGTTGTTTATGTGAAAAAAGATAATTTTCTCTTTGAGATTTATTCTACCAATATTTTCCTATTTATTTACATATTGATAGCCTATCCCATTCAAAACTGCTGCCGGTTTTCTAACCAGAGCCATACAAAAGTGATAAAAGGTAAAAAAATGCAAAGGGAGCCAAGAGTTAGGAATTACATAAAGAGCATAGAATATGAAATTGATATATCTGAACAGTAAATTTTTTAAAGATTTTCTTTGATTTTTGTGATTTATATAACTGGGAGATAACTACTTTCTAATTAATTTTGGTACTTTTGTTTCACTTTTAAAATGAGAAAACATCACTACATTTAAGTTACTTAAAACAAAATATTTGGTTTTCCTTATTTCTGAAGCAGTCTGGACCTCTGTTACCAACAGCCATCTCTAGTAGTAAAAACTTTCACTTACTATGGAGGAGACAAAGAAGCCATGCCAGTGTTTGACTGTCTTTCACTAAATGATAGGATGTTATGATAACATATTCAATATCGGCTTTAGAGTTGTCTCTTTTTTTTTTTTTCTGTTACAATTCTAGGACAAGAAAGTTCTCCTAAGGTATGATATTAAGATTTAGTATTCTGAACTTCATCAACCCCACATGACCTTATAGTCATGCTAGTCATTCTGGTATCTTATATCAAACCAATTCATGCAGAATGCAAACAACTTTTCATTTTACTTTAAATATGTCTGACTTCACATCTTAGACAAAATTCCTAGCAATGAATCTACATCCAGATCCTTCTCAGTAAAAGTCAGGATGGTTGAGTCCTTCACCGGTCAGGAAAACACAAAAGCACATTTTGTTCTTTTCCCTAGTGCCATCAGTCTTCCTTCATGACCAGTAGTCCAGCTGGTCAGAGAGGAAGGGCGGTACATAACAGGAGAGAGAATATAGAAGAGACAAAAAAAGTAATTTTACTTCACCCTGTCTTGACTCAACCAGTTATAATATTTTTAAGGTCAGAATTGTGGGTACAATATTGACAAAGGTAACCTCAGCTCCCAGATCTCTTGCTTTCTGCACAAGGTTTTTGACTAGTGTTTATCCGGTGGCTATTATCCAATAACACCAATCACCAAGACATAAATATACAGACAAATCATTAACAGGCAACAGTCATCCTAGAAACCGAACTCTAGAAATCAAATTTGGTCTACAGGACAGAATAACTTAAGAGTGACAGTTGGCATACAAATCTGGCATACAGATTAATTGCCCTGCAAACAAAGAACACATCATTCCACAATTATACTATGTAACAGGAAAACATGTACAAATAATTTTTAAATAACCTTCCCTTTAAAAGCTCAAAACTGAAATGCTGTTTCTACTGAAGCCAGTGAGACTCGAATAAGGGCCAAATTTCATCCCAGCTACTTTTATGCACCAGTCAGACCACAGCTGAGTACAAAGATGCAAGTTGCAAGTCAAACTAGTGCCAAGACATGTTAGCTCAAGGGATGTACAAGTGCTAAGAATTAGCTAAAAACTTTATTATCTTGAGGTTAATCTGTCAAGGGATAAGATATGTTATTTGAATATGAGATATACAATAACAGAGTATTTGTCCTCTAAAGGGATTCACTGAAAAAGGAAATTTAAAAATCAAGACTGCCTTTAGTCTCAGTAGTGATTTCTGTGCACTCTTCAGGATTGTTACTGTGTTAAAGTATCAGTACAATTTTTCAAGCAGATTACTCTGAACATAATGCGTTGAAAAATTTAAAAAAAGAGAACAGATAGCAAATGTCATTCTTTCACAGCTACAAAATGCAAACTCCAAGTGTTTTAACCTAATGAATAAATGAGTTTGTCCTTTATGTATAAAATATAGTTTGTGTTTGTTGCACAAGTTTTTTAATAATAGATGAATTTTAGGTTTGCTTCAACATATTCAATAAAGTGTGATTAATTTGGTTTTTCAAAAATGCAAACTAGACATTACTATATTACTCTGCAAAATGCACAGCTTGCAACATTATTGTCTCTGTGGGATCTTAAATTGAATTGTAAAATGTGTCTTATTTCCAGTTTGATTTATGTAAGAAATTTCAGTGGATAATGCCCTTTTTGAAGTTTCAGTGCTTTCTGCAAAGAAAAAATACATAACTAAAAATCATGACATAGCTTATTATAAATCACAGCAAAGTTTTATCCTTACATAATGTTCCACTTTAAAATCGTATACGGATGCCACATATGATGTTCAATTCATTGAATTAACTTTTTTTTTGAAGTTTTGTATTATGACAGATTATATAACGCATTTTTGACATGTTCTGTGATTTTATTGCGATATCCTAAGTAATTACCAAATCTCTTTTTCTCTAAAAAAGCTTTCCTGTGCCCTGAGAATTAATCTATGATACCATTTAACTTGGCTTTTTGAAGTAAATATCACTAGATAAAAAGCCAGCTGGTTCTGAATAATGGCATACTTGAATGAATGTATTAGTGTTTGAAAATGAGAGTACAAATCTTTTAAAAAGATTAATTTCCATAAGAAAGATAGCTCACAGATCTACAAAAGAATAAATTCAAAACATAATAAACTGGCAGAAAGAGAGGTAGATTAAAGTAAAGGCAGCAGCACCTTGTTATTGCAGCTGTTGTATAGCAGTGATTCTGTATCAATTACAACATTTGGTAGGTATGGACAGCCTCTTCAAAGGTTTCAGTATAAAGCTTGAGCCTAGAATACACAGTACACCCTACGCAATAACTTGAGTGATTAATCTTTATTCTTAACAGGACATAACTTTTGTTCTTAACAATTGAGTCTTTGGGAAGAGTTACAAAGACGCTTCTGACTTGAATGTGAAAAGCTAACATCAGTTTTGTTTTTTATTAAAGATTTGGATATTAATTTATCTTTATCATGAAAAGAGCTTGGCTTTATCACAGCACACAAATGCTGACATTAGCATGTAAACTGACTTTTGTTGTCCTATGGACTTTATTTTCAATATCCTGTTTCAAAATATGTTTCCTTGAATGGGTCTAGGATTCTGTTTATGCAATTACTTTGGCCTAATATTAATGAAAAGAAAGTTTGCTCATGCCACTAAATACCATGGGTTTACAAAAAAGAAAATATAACATTCAAGGAATTTTTGTTTGCTTGTTTGTTTCCTGATGATGGGATTAATCCATACATACATCACGATTTTCACTGATATACATTGAAGTCTGATTGAACTAAGTAATCTATTCTGGGCAATCCAGTGATCTTGCCATGAAACACAGTATTGTTAAGGGATGTTTTAAAATATTACATTAGTAAAGTGCAGGGAATTACACCTGCTAAATCAGGAAATCCAAATCTGTTATACTTTCTTCTAATGTAACAGTCATGAAGTGCGGAAAATGCTACTACCAACAGAATTTAGACAACAAGTCACAAGTTCCAAAATAATGTTCTTTCTTACAAAATGTCTGCAGAGCAGGTTTAGCAGAAGAAAGGAGACCTGTGTGTCTGCACCATACCAATGAAGCTGCAGGACAGCAGCAAGTGTCTAAGCAAGTCTAGTGGGCATATGAAACACAGCTTCACAGATTCAGAGTGATTTCCAAGTGAGCAGAACCAGGTATTCTAGTGTCATCTTAATGACAATTTTTAACTCCTTCCTCTAAAGCTTAGAAGCATTAATCCTCAAGGAAGTGTTTGAATAATGAAAGATATTGCTATTTCTCTCCTAACTTGTTTGCTGTGGAGGTGGAATCATTGCTGCTGTTGACACCTAAAGCTAATTGCCTGAGGGCAGACATGAAAGAAAGGTATTTTAGATAAAAATTTCGGCTTAAAATTTTACAAAGTTATAACAGTGATTACTGAAGACACAGCCTATACATAAACTGTACATAAAACTGTGCATACATATATACATATTCTTATACATATGTCAAAGACAAGATTCCACATAATTTTTAAAATCATCCTAACGGAAAAGTTATCAGAAGCACTGTAATTTAAATAATATCTGTAAATGTTACAGAAATTTTCAGAACTGTTCTAAAGAACCTTGTTCCAAACTTTCATTTTGTTCTAGTATTTCTTTTCAGTACAGTTCAGCATATTTTTGTTTATATCTTGTCTTATATTCTACACTTACAGATTTATTAGAAATATATTACAGATTTTTCAATATATGTATACTTGCCACACCACTAAAAGAAAGCATTTCTAATTCCAGTGCGTTCAAATGAACATATTTCATAATTTCCTTTGTATTTAATATTTTGCAATTTTTGTATATCACCACAGGTGGAATAAAAGCAGATTCTGCAATGTCAACATTTCACATGGAATGGATATTCAAGTGTTCCTAACATGAAATGTGCCTACAGTAACTATACATAGACAGTGATGTAAATTACAAATGAAATGTTTCTTTGAATGTTATTCAAAACAATAGTTGCAGAATGGTGTCTTAAAGAAAGCAGAAGTTTAGGACATAGCCACATGACCAAAGGCAACTGAGTTAATAATTAATCCCTGATAACTAAACCAAAGTAAGCAGCCATGCTGTATGACATAATTCGTTACTGTTAAACCTCACCTATGCCAAGAACACACTGCATCATCAGCAAAATCGAAAAAGGAACAAATTATTAAGCCATAATAACTGAGAGATTTTTCATTCCTATGCCCATTCCTCTTATGCAATTTGAGAACTATTACACTGAATATGCAAACACATACCACACTTGTGTGAAGTAAAGAAGTCAACCATACCATGCTTTCTGTACTCAGGATATTCTGCTCAGTTATATTACACGGCACAGAAACGCCTGATAAGGGTAATGACAAACTGACAAACTTCAGTGAAAGAAGCACCAAGTGAGAAGACTAGAATTAGATCTGTGCAACAGCTGTGATGACTCATCTCAAAGATCATGCTTTACTTCATTATTTTAATTTGCTAAGTCAAATAAACTTCCAGACTCCCTTGTACGCTTTGAGAACATTGCAGACCTCCACACAGAAATGAGCTTTTAGTGATTAAGAATAATTTGAACCAAGTAAACAAAGCTAAAAACAAATCAGGAAGTATTTCAAGATTAAGGCAAATGTCTACTGCAATGCAACTGAAAGGAGTTTAGACATTACAAGCAATTCATTTTAGAATTCAGTGACATCTACTATGAAAAGATGTTTCTTTTTAGTCCTTGTTAAAACAGGCTACAAAATGTTTACAGCAATTTTTCTGAAAGCAACTCCAGATTATTTTTTAATCATACTCCTTCAGGAAAGCTGCTTTTAGTTAAAATATAAAAATTGTAGTTACAAGGTTTCTGCAAACATAACTGCCATTCCATTAAGGAAATGGCACAGCAAACAGTAAATAGTGGCCCCAAGGGAAATGTAACTATTGATTTTATTACTATGCTGGTTGGATTGTATTTGCAATTGTCAACTCTAATTTTAGGCTGTACATTAAGTATCCTTATAATAGCTTAAGCAAAAGAGCAAATATTAATTAGAACATATTGATAATGTTTTTATAAGTCTTAGATTTAGTGCTCACCAAGCATATATTTTGAAAAATACAAACCTACTTCTTGCTTGTAAACGAAGCAAAAATAAATAGGCAGAAACTATAATTACATGGATTATATGATACTTTTGTGCATCGAGGCATCTGTTGGATGCAGTTACTTAAAATTAAAACTAAAATGAAGTGCAAAGATATTTATTGTTGCATGCAGCTATGTTATGGCAAATAAGATTGAAGTCACTACTGACATACAAAATAGTGCATAAATTGTTTGTGATTTTGGTCCCAACAATTGCTTTCTGACAGTCAAATTCTCACTCACCATTTAGTCTCTGACTCTAGCAGTCCACTACACACAGAAACTACAGAATAGGTTAGATTTGCAGATACTACTAAAGGTAATTAATGACCTTTTTTCCTACTCCTTAATTAATTTAAAATATCGAACCGCAAAAAGAAAATAGTAGCAGGCAGATACAAATGTCTCATAGAAAATAAAGATTAAAAAGCTACTTCTTCAAAGTTTCACAATCTTTATATATGAAAAGATGTGGTGATGGTAATTTCAAACAATGCAAGACTGATTGGACAATTCACAGGAAACGGATTTCCTACCCATATGTACTTCACATTTCAGTTTACAGCATTACTTGCACAAAAATTTACACTGCAAGTGCCAGCTGATATAGCTAACACTTCAGAAAAATCTATTCTTGACAAATTTCTTGTTTAGTGTGTTACATTTCTAAGGGCAGCTAAAAATAATTGTTCATGCCATCTACGGTGTTGTCACCTCTTGCAATTCTATTGCTAATCCTGGTATCATTCATACTTAAAAATCTCTGCTGCAAATACGTGACAATTTCAGCAACTCAGCTGAGATAAAAGCAAAAAAAAAAAGAAAAATCTCCCTGTTCCCTCCAGTAATATCCCAAAGCGAGTGGGTATCCCTGTGGTCGTGCTAGCATCCCCAGCAGGGGGACATCTCCCCTGACACAGCCCTTCCAGCCCTGCCAGGGACCTGATGCTTCTGGGGTACTGCTGGACATTTAGCCTGGGCTTAGCACTGTCATATTTAAACCTCCTGTTGACTAGGTTTTACATTGTTGTGAAGCTTTATCCAAAACCTTAAGGAAGCAAGAGAATAAGAGCACAGTAGTGTCAAAAGGTTAATTTTCAAATGACTTGCAACTATTCTTTACCTACCCGGAACTCTCTATATCTGACACAAATACACTGATTGTTGAGATAGTTAAGGAGGTTTGAAGGGTTTCTTATGTTTCCTGATAAATGACAGAGGAAATAAAGACCTTGCTGGATTTTCTCCTGCTCTTGCCCACACTACCTGTACAACAAGAAGCATGCACAGGAATGAAGAAAGGGCACATCTGAGACACAGTGCACTCTTCTGTTCTGTCTTAGCCAGAGAGAGACCAGCTCAAAAGACACCTCCAGCACTCTGCTCTTCAACAAAGAATAGCCTCTCACAGAGCTGGTCTCGGAGCTGGGCAAGCAGAGCTCTGCATATCATACAACCTAACAGCATCTGAAGAAGCCTGAAGGTGAATAAATTGAAGTATGTTATGTTTGGCAGGTATCAATGCACACAGATGTATAAAAGTTCAAGGACGGTATTTGTTACGTGTGTATTTTTGTACCTTCTTTCCTCTCAGGGGACATCAAGATCTTAATCAAAAGTCTAACTAACACTTACATGGTGCACAGTGGATTGTGGGTCACTCGATTAAAATAAATTCCACTACTCATACTGGTTACTAAAACTTGTGGCTATTGATTTTACTGAGCTGTTGTTCATATTATGCAGCTGTATCTTTGCTACCCAACATTTAAAGTAAATGTAAAAATACACAAATAAAATATTAAATCTGAATTACATGTTTTCATTTATAATCATGTATATTTTCCTGACACAGTAGGGAAGGGGTTCAGTAATGAGTACAGAATGTCTGTAAGAAAAATAAAATGCAATTTTTTTCATTCTATAAAAAAGAGTGCACTGAGCAGCGGCTAAGCTATTTTATCGTACAGGATTTTACACTTCAAACAAATGCAATATTAATCATATAATAATTTATGTATACACACATAATAATCAATACTCATACTGCCTAGTCAGGCATTGGAATATGGCAGAAATTATTTATTTTAATATTATTTCAAAAATGCATTTTTAAATAAAACGCTTGTGTAAATGGTATTACGTGATTATTTGAAATCCTTGATAAAGAAATTTTGTTTCTGTTATTATTGTCTAACAGGACCACCACATTGCATCACTTAACAGTCCTTAGAAGGCAGGCAACAGAAAGAAAAAAAACATCTCTGACTACAAACCTCTTTGTGTATTAGGCAAGCAAAACCATGTAACTTTGTGTTTCCTGTGAAGTGCTTAAGCAATAATAACTGTACACTGTTTCTCAAAGGAACATACATTCTGCCTGCTCCAATCATGCCAGATGTCATTATCAGTATTTAGTCTGGTTAAAAAATTGAATTGTAGTGAGAGAACATGCAATTTCCCTTTTTTATTTCAGAATTAGATAGAATAATTTTAAGGGAGATTATTTTTATTTACTATAGCAAGAGGCAAGGTAAGTGGATTTCACTGTAACTTGAAACTGAGCAAAAAAATCAAAGAAACAAACAAAAAGAATCCTGCATTGTGTTTTACTGAAGTAGCATAAACAAAGTCACTGACAATATTAAACTGCGCATGCTTTTTTTTTAAAACAGTCGGAAATAAAAGTGCTTATTCTCTGAGAAATCTCTCTTGTGGAGATGAGGAAAACTTTATCACTAAAAACTTCAAATCTTTCCCTTGTAGATCCTAACAAAAGGTCAGGGGTGAGCTGCTGCTCAGTCACATACAGAAATCTACATTCTACCTCTACTAATACACCTTTTTGCCAGTACAAGGTAGTAGTGATGAGGTTGCTAGTTTTACCCCAGAGAAATTGGGATATATTCTTGCAAAGAGCTGAAATTAAAGGGAGTTGTTATAATTTAAGTGAGGAGGTTAAAGCATTCCAAAATACACACTGTTCGATTCACAGGAATCTGGAATGCCTTACATAAATAGCTGCAGACAGTGACCATTTTCTATGGCTAAACAAGCTGCTTAAAAAAATAGTTCATGCTGTGTCTTAGAATCACTAGTAAATTAAGCAACATCAAAAAGGGGAAAAAAAAAAGTTTACTACTCTGATTAACACAAGATCCTAGCAGGCAGTATAAAAATAATACAAAGCAAAATCTCTTATTTGGAGGAAAAAGTCCGTATGCTATTATATGAAATTCCAATTTTAATTTGGCACATGAACAGAATACTCTGAGCAGAGACGTATATGAACACATACAAGTCAAAAGGGTTTGATGCACAAACTTTCCAAAAGAACTTCTAAATTTCTATTCTGTAAACCGGTTTATCGTACCACAGATGGCAGCCTGGGAGGGGAAATGAGTTCTACAGACTCACCACCCACCAGTAGGGGAAGGGAGGGAGCAGACACTGAGGCCAGTTTTGACCCTACCCCCTAGAATACCAGACAGAATTGCTTCAAGTCACAATTTCCTTCTTACATTGCTCCCAGGGCAGCATGCAATTACGTACTGCAACTGGCTTAGGGCAGGCTGGGTCCACAATTAGTCCCTTGACCTTGCTGAGACTAACATCGTGAGTAAGGTGAGCATGACAGAGATATCTCTCTCTCAAAATTCTCAATTATTTAATGCAAGTAATGTAATCATAATTTCCCTGCATCTTTAAAAAAACAAACACACACAATCATAAAAAGGGACTTGCCTATTGACTCAACTAAAAGGTCAAAATGATAGTTTTAATGCAAAGTTTCCATAGCTTTCACTATTTCTACTTTCCACTAAAACGTGTAGGATTTTCTTCTACTTTCTGTAATAGGTTTATTAGTTATAGCTCTATTACAACAATACTCAAGGAAGTTCCATTCATATCATAGACAATTATCTGTGATAAAGCTCATGGCAGAAACCGTAGACGGAATAAATGCTGACATGGGTACATTAATGCACATGCCACTCACATTGTGTCAGGTACAGCTACCCCTTAGGTCTGAAGATACAAATACTCCTTTCAGCACTTTGGCATATCTCAAGTAATTAGAAGCCATCTGCTGAAATCTTGTACGTTCAGTCTCAAACAGCCATCTTGAAATGGTTGGGGCTTTATGTCATGCTGGAGGGCATACCTTCCTCTCCACGCTCAAACAGAAGAGGCCTCAGACAGCGAGCAAAAATGATACCATGCAGAGAAAAAAACACTGCCAGGAGTTTGACCTAGGCTGTCCAATTAATTGTCAGTAAGTTAAAACAATGCAAATTCATTGAACAAATAAATATAAATCCAAACCTCTAAATTAAAGATGAAACATGGGTCACTTTGGGTCTCAGCCATAAATTAAATAATCCATAGCAGCCAATTAAAATGGAATATGAGGAACAAGTGAGGCAAGGAGAGATGGCTCAGTTAACCACAGGGTGAGCAGAATGTGGTTCTACTCGTCTTGTAGTCAAGATGCAACGTAACACCTACTCTAAGTTGGTATCCAAAGTTACAGTGGAAGACTTTCCAGGACAACATGAAAACACCGTTGCAAAGCAGAACTCCATTAAAAGTCACTATTCTAACCTTCCAATTGGCGAAACCAACAGAAATAGGGCTGGGAACCTTTCTGTAGCACATGCCTTCTGCAAGTAGTAAGAAAACCAGAGACAGGCGTAAACATAAGGAATAAAACATGTCACAGTAATATACTTGGAATGATTAAAAATATTAAAAGGTAAACCTCTTTTGACCATGTGATCAGTTAGTGGGTTTTTTCTGTAAGATATATACAATATGACAGAGAGTTATTTTGATAGAATAGGAGCATATAATCAATTATAAATTGAGAAAATCTCATCTTGTAAAGTTGAAGAACATTTCTGAGTGCACAATATTAATGGGGATCAAAAAGGCAACTAACCCATGTGTAATACATGAGTAGTGAGAAGTAACCTCCAGAACATCCATGTAAATCAGTTAGTTATATGGCACACTGGGTCAAGGTTTAGCGAAGCAACTTCTCAGAACCATAAAAATCACTTATTGGAACAGCTGACTCTAGAGTGTGTATGAGGAGATGCTCTTCAGTAATCCTAAGTAATTCAAGATGTTGCTTTGGCCAGTGACTATGGCTGGCTGATCAAGACCAATCACAGCAATGTAATTTAGAGAGCTCTCATAAGACAGGGGTCATAGCATGGCCCTTAAAAAGCACATTCATAAAGTCTCTGAATCTACTTTTCAAAGGACAAAAGCGAGTCATGCTCATCTCATGAAGCCTAGACTCCTTTTCATGCCATCTCCACTACTCTCACCAGAATACTGAAAAGTGGAGTCAAAGCACTGCCTGGGTCCAGGGACGATGTGTGGAACGGAGAACAGAGATGCTTCAGAAGCTTATCTCCCAAAGAGCTTCTATTAAGAACTGAAACATGTATTGCAGATATCAAAGTATAGATTATTTAGTGCAATGAAAAATGAAAATATTGAAGACTATGCCAGCTATTTTTTATTTCGGATGAACCAAATCATCACTTACGAAACATGAAAGGACAATATGGTAAATATACTCTTTCAGCAGTCCAGATAGTAATTTTTCATATGATTCTGAGGACAAACTGCTCAGAAATATAGAATATTATAACAATAATTTGGGAGATTTTGCAAATGGCTGTTGAGTTAAATTCATTTTATGATTGCAAAGTACTCTGCCTAATTATCAAAATTTAATACAATTATCTCTAAGTCCTTAGACCATGCAGCTTTGCGCTGATATCCTTGAGCAGAAATCCTGCAGGCACACCACTCTCCACCTGTTAAAGATAAATTTATTAACTATACAGGTCCTTACAACAGGTGCACTTTCACTGATTCAAATCACTGCAGTCATACCCCAACAGTGTCCATGGTACAATTATTTTTGGCTGACATAACAACAAAACCTACCTATCTATCAATCACCTAGTATGTTAAACTAAGGTGATATTACAATACTATTTTGTGAAGCCAGTAATGTATCTATCTTTTCTTGACAGAACAATTAATCACATGTTAAAAATAGCTTCTCTGGGTAGTGAAAATTTGCTGCTTGTGACCACATAAGTACCCAGTTAAATCCTGGCTGAATCTTTTTTTCAGCTCTCCCCATCTCTCTTCATACTGCATCGACATAGCTTCCCACACTAATAAACATCTAGAAGATTCACATACAGTGTGTGAAACCTGAAGACACACAGAAGGTGACAGAGAAGCCAGAGATGTTAAACTGTTTCCGTAAATCCCCACATGTGCTGCAGCCAACATTAGGAGCCACTGACTTGAATCTTAGTAGCTGGAGAACATAAAAGCCAGGAAGCCCCAGGAGACATACCTTCAAAAGGCAAAATGCAGTATTACTCGAAGTCCCGCAAAAGCGCACAAACATGCTCATTGCCTCTGGAGTTTGGTCAGTAGCTTCAGCCACAATAAAGGAAAAACTAAAGATCTACTGAATTGCCTTAACTGTCAAGTTCTGTAATTAAAAGTGAAATCAAATAGAGAAACGAGGAGCAGATGTAGGTTTTATTTCTGTATGTTGACTTTATTAAGGAAACATTTCCCCATTCCCCTCCCCCAAGGCATCCTCTTCTTTCATTTATTTGCTATGTTTCCTATTATTGTCTGTTCCCACTAAACAACTATAACCTTCATCAGTACAATGAAGTCATTTATGTCTAAATTCTTGTTGCACTTGGGATTTTTCTTTATGTGCTTTGTAATTTTTGTAGTTGATTTATAACTTTTATGTCTCAGATGTAAAATGGAAGTAGAATACAACCTTTTTTACTCTACTCTGATTAACACCTGTAAGAACACAAGAGATATAGCAAATAATCTAATTTTTTTCATAAAAGAACTTCTTCTCTAATTACTTTGTTTTAGAAAGCTACTGAAGATCTCCCCTGATATGAATTAAGCCAGCACCCAGTTGGTGCTTTATTATCTCTTCAACAAAATGATTTATTGTTTGTAGTCTGAAAGCAAAAGAGGAGGAAAATCACATTTTCTGTACCAGTAGCAGTAGCCCTATCACTTGCTCTATACTATTCTTTGAAGATTACAATGACCAATATTGTAATGAAGCCAGAAATAAAGTTAACTCTAACAAAACTACTTACACAAAAGCAGTGACAACTGAGATCATTGTATGTCATGATTTAACTCTAGATATTAAATCTTACGTTTCTTAGCCCAGCACGACCTGATCTAATGTTCAAATTTCAATTTGTCCTCTGCCCCAGAGTCTGGACATAATTTAATCTTTTCAATCTTTTTTAGATTTCAAATNAAGAGAAGAGAAGAGAAGAGGAGTCACAAATCCCTCACATGTGTGTCTAAGCTATAAATAATAAACTAATTTTGAGATGATTTATTTTGTATATCAATAAGAATTTAATGCTTTGTTTCTATATGTTGATTAAAAATGTAAGACTACTGAAAAAGTGCTGTAAACAGGCAAAAGAAATTTCTATCAAGCTGCATACCTAATACCAAACGTACAAGATGCAGAGACATATATTTAAGCACATGCAAAGCAGACAAAAAGTTGGAAATTCAAAATGTCATGGTGAAAAGGAGACTGATGATGACAGTGATGGTGCTATGAGTGCAGAAAGTAGTTTATCTATCTTCCAAACACACAGCACCTTTTTTGGCACCACGAACCCCTCCAACATGGAGTAAGAAACTTCAGTTTCCTTGAACAGTGAAGCCAAGAGAATATGATGAATGGGAAAGCCAAGCACAGCTCCTTCCCTACGTCCTTCAACAGTTCCAAGGAAGATGGATGAAAATTAATATTAGCAGAACACAACTGTAACATACCCATGAAGTTCCAGAAGAACGTTCCAGTGAAGTTGTCTGGGCTACCTCTTGCAGGGAACTATTTAAGAACTGGGATTTCTTTTATTTGGATGAGATAATTGGAAAGCTTCTGACAGTTCATGATAAGAGTCACAGAATGGAAACACATCACATTGTTAACAGAGATATTTGTTGGTACAATCTTGGTATGATCTTCATCATGGACAAAATATGATCAGTCATGAGCACTGTTAGAAAAATAACAGAATCACAGAATGGTTTGGGTTGGAAGGGACCATAAAGACCATCATGTTCCAAGCTCCCTGCCATGGGCAGGGACACTTTCCACTCGATCAGGCTGCTCAAAGCCTCATCCAGCCTGACCTTGAACACCTGGATGGATGAGGCACCTGAGACTTCTACGGACAACTTGTTCTAGTGCCTCACCACCCTCACAGTAAGTAATTTCTCCCTAATAAGTAATTTATATCTACCCTCTTTCAGCTTGTAACTGTTACCCCTCATTCTATCACTTCAAAATCCTTTATGAAAAGTCATAACCATCATAATATATCTTCTTTCTAATTATAAATAGGTTTTATTTAGAAAAAGCTGAGAACAACTACTAAAATAACTTTAAAACAGAAGAGACATCACACAATCATATCATTATCTAAAAATTACTAGTTGCACCAATCACATTATTGGTTTTCAACATTAAAGAAAGGAAAATCTTTTAAAATAGTATTTATACATGCATACACTAATGCAAGCAAGAAATTCTGAAGTATTAGCTCTGTTTGCAAAAACATCCCTTTTTACTGTCTTATTAGTGATATTATTGCTCCCTGAGACAGGGAAACCGTGTTGCACAGGCAACTGCAAGCCCTATAGGTCTGTTCAGTTGCTTTCATAATCTACTGTCATTTCAGGTGCCCTGTGATATCTGATGTAATCCCCACAGGGCTTGCAAATATGACAGAGCACCTAGCTGCATATGATCTCTGCCACTCAGAAGTAGAAGCTGGAAGCCACGTAGGATGCCCAAGGGCATCCCAAATGGTACAAGGTACCTGTACTGAATCAGGTTGCTGATGTCTTTCTTGCTAGAAGCACATTCACAACTGTGAATTGTCAGATAGCAGAAATCTGCTTAGCAATCTGCATAATGTTCACCCAAAAAGCTTAAGTGGAAAACCACTTTCTCTTACACTATCTCTCTTCAGATAATCTTCACAGCTTTGTCCAAAAAAAGTGTGATTTATACTCCGTAATCTTAAAACTAATAAAACCCCATAGTTCAGTCTATGAGTGTCTGTTCATTTGAGCTTACATATAATTTAGGATTTTTAGACACATATGAACTAGAATAAGTTTCTATTTTTAAAACAGCTTTCTTTTTAGTAAAACTAAGTAAGGTTTAAAAAGATTATATACTACAGATATGAGAAACTGGAGTATACTCAAGTATAAATTTGACAATATTACGTCCTATAATGAGTTGACCTTCTATTCTCCTTAACCCTTTTTTTCATCAAAGCCACCTACACCCACTTTGCCTTCTGTTTCTCTAATCTGCAATTATTTATGTTTTCTTCACGCTGCTCTATCCGCCATGGGAGCAAAATTGTATTTGGTGAAATATAGAGCTAATTATACCATGAACTCAACAACAAAAAGACAGAGCAGATGTTACTTCAGACGTGCTAACAGTCCCTATGCTTAATGCACACATAGTAAAGGACTAAACAAGGTATTTGGAAAAAAAATGCAATGAGCTTAAACATGTGGAAAGAAATTAGCACAGAACTCAAACAGAATGACATACTTAATAGGCTCTAAAACATTTACGCAGTGATTGTATTCAGCATCAATTCTACTTTAATTCAATACATATGTGAGGCTATCCATGGGGTCAAATGTAGCATATTAGGTAATTATGCTCTATTTCTTCTGAACTCAGTACTCAGTTTCTTCAGCATCCCTTCTGCCCGTTCATCAGCCTCTTGAGTTCTAGGATGAAATTTCTCCTTCTCTATCTCTCTGAACGCTTTCCAAAACACAGGAACTAGATCTAAGAATAACTGAATAAGCCCAAACAATTAAAAAAAAAAAGCCTTCCAGCGCTTTCCTTCTGAAATCAATGTGAGAAAGCAAGAGCTAGAAAACAGACCTTAACAACGAAGAAATATCTGACACTACTTAAAAACACAGGTTACTCCATTTTGATTTAAAGTAGCTTGTGATCATTTGAAATGCAGAAATAGCATGGGTGACTCTACACCACCCCTCAAGCCTCCAGCATAGGCCCTGCTGCATTTAATAGTACAGGTAAAGTTTAGAATTGCAGCTGTAGAAAGAGATGATAAAACCACACACTTTTAATACTTAGAAGTGCCATTCAACTTACCAGACTAGAGTCTGGTAAATGGGAGACAGTTTGGTGTTTAATAAGAATGATTTATCAGGATAAGACCGGGACATTTCAGCAAACTACAGAGTAGTCTCCTCAAGTTGAGGATCACCACGGACACACTTTCCCCATCCTGTAGTACCAAACTTCCACAAGACTCTTAGTTCTCTTTCTCTACCTTATGCTAGCTACTTCAAAATTGAAATGGAGCCTACAGATTGTAGTACTGAACAGAAAATTGTGAAATCTCCCTTTCCTCTATAGCCCACCTTTACCACTTTGCTGAGTAGACTGGTCACACAAGTTGGATGTGATTTAGGGTAACTTGAGAGCCTTCATGTCAGTCATAACTCCTGTCATTCCAATAATTTTGTATACGCTAATGTAATACAAATTTGCCACATGCCCTCTCACCTCATTGAAGAGGGTTCTACTGACTCCTCTGAAGAGCTAAACTACTCTATAATAACAGTAAAATAAAATTAATTTAGTAAATACATGGTACTTTACAGTCATTGTCCATTATCAGTCAAACATAAACTAAGAGCACTGAAACAGAGTTTAGCAAATACAAATTTGAATTATTAGCTGCAGGAGCATTGATTATATTATCACAATAAATTGCTTTTCACAGATGTGCTGTACCAAACCCAAAAGGGCACTTTCCACTTCACTAAAATACACATTACCACACAGCTAGTTCAACTCCTCTACAAAGAGGGTAAAAAAAAAAAAAAAAGATTAAGGTGTAATCTTAAATTCTACTTTGAAAGTATAGATCTCTGAATAAACTGTATCTGTCCTCTTGTACAACTTGAGAAAAATACCTTTACTAATAGACACCTGTAATAACATAGAATTTCAAATAGCTGGTTAAAAACATGTATAACAAGACTAATCACAGCACTCTAGAAAGGTACATGTCTTCAACAGCAATCATCACAGTATGAAATCAACTCCTGAGCTTATTACATTTGGCTGAATAATCTAAAATTGTAGAATTAAAAATAATTATTGATAAAAGATAAGACATAAAACCTCCCTAGCTGTTTGAATCTTAGAATATCAGAGGATGGAATGAATGTTGAATTTATGTTGTGGAAAATTGGTCCCAAGTTGGTTTTACACTTCATCAGAAAGCACTTTTGTCTTGTATGCAAACAGTTAATGAAGCATACCGAAACTGCAACTTTTTTTGCTAGTACCAGTGTGGTACGAATCATAGCATATTCCATAGCTTGCAGAATATTTAAGAAACATTATGGATTTTTCATTTATTCTCCTTTGTTTATAATGCAGAATCCTATAATTTTAAACAACATTCCTTCTCACATTTTCAAGCATTGTTATACATACGTAGCAGTTGCAGACATGTAGTACATACTGTCAAATATAAAGCATTCATTTTTGCACCTTTATAGAGTATTTTCAAGAAAAGATGACAGCATACGAATAACTAGTGCCCTAATAAATTTTTTAAAAATGTATGGATTCTTAACTACCTCTCATAGTGGATACATGACTGGTTTTAAAATGTTAAAGTGTTTTGTTTTTTTTTTAATTGTGTTTTAACTATTTTCATAGCTGAAAATAAGGAACAAGTTATTCCAAGTAGATAACAGTTATATAATCATACCTCTTCTAGAGAAAATGGGTGAGACGGCCTCTTTTATACTAAAACTGAAATAAACACATAGAACAGGAAAGACACTACAATATGCCATATTACAACACTTTCCTTTAAAAGGACTTCCATTCACAGTGCAGTTTTATGACTTTTGCACCAAGAATTTGTCTGCAGAATTAAATCAGAGTATGGCAACCAGCTCCATTATCTCTACCATACACACTGTTACGATTAACTTTGGGAAATTAGTGGGGCTTACACAGCTGAACAAATGATTGGCAAAATCCAGTCAATCACCACATCAAAAAGAAAGTCCCAATTGCAAAGACAAACTGCATTAATGCTCTGCAGGAGGGGAACAAGCTGCCTAAAAAAATGGTGTAATGCAGGAACTGAATGTATTTATTTACACAAGAGTCACAAAAGCTGTTTTATCTGTGGAATCCAGCCTTTTATCACTCATCCTGTAAAGAAGCTCCCATCGGTAGACCAACATAGTAAAAGCAACTAAAGCAGATTATGCTGAACTCAGAGAATTCAAAAAATGTGTGTAAAACATCCTCTGTCATACATCGTCATTAACTATGCCCATCAACTGAAGACACAAAGTAAAATAAAATAAAATTTTTTTAAAAATTAAATCCTACAGGAAGATGAGTTCATCAGCTCCCAGATTGCTGGGACAGGCTGGGGTACATTTCAACAAATTTTGGTGGCAAACTCATCCAAATTATTGATGTAATAGTTGTTTTCTCACTCCAGTTACAGTTAGGACACCAAAAGTTCACAATATTTCTATTAAAAACAGTCAAATAAGGTTGTAATGCCTGTTCTTAGGCTTGGGAACCACTGAAATAACTGTGACAAATAGATAAATACATAATAGACCTAAACAATCTTTCATAACGTTTTTTAACAGGTTCCTCATGTTTCTACCATATACAATAGCAGATGTAGTCTGTTAATTTTGATTTTTTGTTATATATTATGCCACAATATGCTCGTATAAAAAGTCCTCTTAAGCTTCAGCTAAACTTGTATATCTTTTTACTATGTGCTTTCAATATTTCACTTTAACCATGTCCTTTACACTCTTCAGAAATTCTTCAAAGGTAGCTAGCCCAGAAGGGTAACATCTACCCCAAAGAAATGTTTAAGAAATTGTCAGCTTACGGGAAGCTACTTCTGGCAGAGGCAATTGCACTCATACTTGAATTTGGATAGTAAACTTGTTGGACCTCATAAGCTGAGAAAGCTGGGCTTGACTAATGCTTTAATACAAATCTTTGAAGAAAGCCCGGCTGCAGCAAGAAATGGAAGTAGTGATTCAGAAGACACCACTCACTCCCTTTGAGGACACACTGAAGAACTGCTCCAGCATGGTGCGAAGGGACATCATGCTGCTGGTGGTGCTGTCTTTCAGATGAGATGTAAAACTGAGTTCTGACAACTTACAGTCATTAAATATCCCATGGCACTTTTCACAGGAGTACATGTGTTAACCCATATGTCCTGGCCGCATTCCAAATGCATAATTGCATTCTGCCTACCTAAATTCCCTATGCAGTTTCAGTAGCATGCAGCACTATTTATTCTCTTTCTTGCTTTGCTTCAGCACTACTCTTTAGCATTTATGCTCAGCTACAAGAAAAAGCACAGATATACCACAATCAGTAGCTTTTAACTGGATGACATAAAAGAAATATAGGCAACTCAGATTTACGAAATAGTGCAGAGGAATAAAGAGGGTCCCCAGAACTGAAGGGGGAAAAAAAAAACAAACACGGAGCTGCCTAAGCCAGACAGTACAGAAATATCAAGGACAAGAAATCTCAGAACTGTTATCTTTCTCAGATTGGGTTTTAAATATCCACCAGTTTTGAAAAGTACTTCCATTCCTCCAGTCCCCGACCTTTATAGACTTGTAATGCAATTGGAAGGATTTAAGATTGCACTCTAGGACCCAGATTCTGAAACTACCTTTAAACTCCCCAGAAATTTCTCTCTTGAAGACAGGCATCTACTCTGTTGACTTAAAAACAAAGGGCATTTCAATGTGTATTTCTACATTTTACATTTTAAATAGAGTGTATAGAAAACACTGATGAAACACAGAAAGAGGTCCTAGATGAGAACCCTGGAGTATTCCCAGAGTCTCCTAATTATTGAAACATACAATCATTCCCTCTTTCTTTTCCAATAACCTTGCACTCACTTCACCATAGTGACCCCAATGCAAAAAGTGCAAATAATACTAATAGAGAACAGACTACTTGCCTCACTGCCAATCAATACATTTTCGCCAGAGATGGACAAAACACATTGTCCATATTTCCTTAGTGAAGCTCTGCTGACTAGACCAGTAGTTCTGAGCTCGTATCACCTTATTTAGTGAAACTTAGTGGCTCCTTCCTTTGTGTCCAGTTCCATACATCAGCAATGGTATGTGCTGAATTTGGCTTTATAGACTATCAAAGGGAGGATTCCTCCTGGTCTTTTCACACAAACCAGAGATTGCTCTACTTAGTGCAAAGCAGGGGCAATCTAGAGAAGATACAGTAATAAAATTCTCGTTGTCAAAGGGACTTCACTAACAAAATGAAATTACTCAGGGCCATCCAGGTTAACCCCCCCACACACATAAAAAAAAGCCCTTAAAAACATCTGAGCTTTCCATATATGTTTTCTGTGCATAAACTTTTACTAGAACTTACATTTAAGAGTTTTTCAGATCCAGGTCTTTCCATATATGTTTTTTCTTCTAAAATACATTTATTGATCATTTCTGTCATGTTTGGTTGGGAGTTTTCTTTTTCTGCCAGTTACAGAATAAGTAGTAAGATACTGACTAAATGAGTCCTGCCCAATCCTTTTCCTGGTACAGGACAGGCAGCTCAGCTATTAAGCCTGTAGAGCCAGATTCACTTAACTGAGATCCTCAGTTTAAGTGACCAGCTGCCTTTATAGTCAAACAATGGGCATTCAGCTCTACTTAGTACCTCACTTATTCATTGGACTAATTGTCCGTAGGAAATATCTACCTCTTTTTGAGCCCTGGGCAACTGGATTCCAAACTTTAGCACCTCGTGAATTTAGTCGGGGTAAAACCTGACTGATCCTAAACACTCCCTCACCTTCTTTTTTGTGATAATCACCATTGTATCCCTAGCATAAAAGCAGTACAGTCAATTATGCAGAAGGACAATTGCAGTGAGCTGCTTTTTCTTCTTTTTTTTTTTGTGAAAATATACTCTCATCCATTGTCTCATTCTGACCATTAACTCTAAATGGTTTTCAGTTATATACAGAGTGAAGCAAACACATTGTCAAAACTGCTGATTATAATCATATTAGGTGGCAGAGTCAAATGAGAAAGATGCCAGTTTCACACAGGGTTCAACTTTACTCACATCTTTTCTCTTCTGAAGTAACCTGCAGCCAGGCAGAATTTTCTTGTACTAAATTCAATGTATCTTGGGGGTTTTTTGAAGACATATATTCAGGTCTTAGACTATATAGATAGGCTCTCCAAAAAAAAAAACAAACCCACAAAAGAAACCCCATACTTTGTGAACATGGCTGCATGAAATAGAGACAGGTCTGATGGATGTTGAATTAATCTAAATGCCATTTTCTAATATATGGCCCTAGTTCTCCTTTCATTTATGCTGCTGTAAATGTAGGGGGAAAAAAACAAAGCCTCCATGTATTTTCATAAACTTACTCTGCTCAAAAGCTGATACAACTGATACAGAATCAAATGTTCTTCACTTAAATATTGATTGTGCACTTAGGAAATTAAAATAGTTGTGATGCATATACTGAAAATAAATACATTTTTTAATATATAGTAACTTCTGCGAGCTTATAGGCTTAGAGAGAATTCCAAGTAACTAGCTTGCCTGAAATGAAAACATGACTATTCCTAACAAAAGGGTTTTGTACTTGAGGGTATTAGAGGGCAGCAAGTAGTTCAGAAGCCTTTGGAATATCCTGCATAAAACCAGGTCATTTTTAATATGTTAAAAAAAAAGAACTTTAATATAGAACAACAGATTGTGCTAAACTCGCAATCCCCTTTCTTCTTCTCCCTCTGACATGCAAACACCTGACACACAAAGGGAGTCACATTCAGAAGGAGATTATGATGCAATGATCTCGTTGTGAATGTTGCATTATGTTTTCAGCATCGCTGTAAGAGCTCCCCTGGCACTTGTGCTTACAGCAATTTGAATTTCTCTGGCAGCTAGGTATGATTTGTGACAGATTTCAGCCTTGCTCTTCATTGAGGGAGTACACTAGCAAGTGCTTGAGGTATTTACTATGGAGATTGGAAAGAAGAAAACATATAGAGGAACATTTCAGGTAGCTGTTGTTTGGTTTTTTTTAAATGATTCTCTTTTTTTAGCGCTTGTTAAGTTATCCAAACTATTATATTTCAGTGGTATAATTTTGCGCTTATTAAGAAAAATTGTCTCACTATGCCATTCTATTTAAAGGATTGTTCCATCCACCATGGTAGTGAAATCGTGTTAGTTTTAATGACTATTATGAATGCATGTAACACCAGCCAAATGCTCCATGTGGAGTGCAAAGCATCTTTCAATTGATCATATTCTAGATTGCGGCATGAGTGAAAAGAAGTTTGCTTAGATGTTCTTTACACTTGAATTATACATCTAAACTTGCTTATATGGTTTGGAAAACCTTAAACTGACAAAACACAATTATATATTTATCCTGGAAAATGTCTTGAACTCTTTTGAAAATGTAAGATCAGCTGGTAGGTTACATTTGACACTACATCCCTCCAAAAGATTGCTGAGCCAAAGCCGTTTAGGGCAAACTTACTATAATAGCTCCCTAAACTGACCTGCAAAGATTCTTCTCAATCTCACATTTGCCAATAAATCAGTAATAAGCATCCATATGCAAAGGTTCTCTAAAACTTTCTTGGTTTGCAGAGTAAATCTTATCTTGATTCCTTCTTCATTCCCATGTGGGACTCCTGGAGTAACCCCCAGGGAATACACACAGCTCCATAGCAAAGCCTCCACTCGGAGCACAGGCATTCAGGGAACAATGACAACATGCTGGCTGGCTTTTGTATGAACTGATGAATGAGGAATTTAATAGGGAGATATTGCACAGCCTACAAAGAGAAAACCTGCATTTAACAAAGGATGGAGGTTGACCAGGTTTGGACTAATAAAGCTTGCACCTTATCCATTAGAATGGATCCAAACTTCCATTCACATGTAAAAATAGCCTATTGATTAAAGCATATTTCTTCCTCTTTGGCCCTGTTTTCCAATTATTTTATTTAAGACAATAAGTTTGGTAAGTTCTTTTGTTAACACAGTTCCTGTTGTTTTAAAAGCAACAGATTTTATGGCCCATGGTTATCATCTGATACTTAAAATATGTACATGAAAGAACACATAGGAGGTGTCAGGTGCACCCTTGGGAGGATAAGAATGTCTGCATGGTTCCCCATCTTCTGCAAGTAACCATTTCTGTATGAATGGGTGAGAAATATTCTTTTTCATTTGCAGGTGTTCTATATTCAAAAGGTACAGCGTTAGATATGATTTAAGGATTAACCCTCTGATCTATCAAGCATCCTGAACTCAGGGTTCCAAGTATGAGAACCAGAATTTAAATATACACTTAAACTATAGCAGTGATATACATAGACAGGATTTTACGTACATTTTTGTACATAGGCAATATTTTAAAAATTTATTTACTTCATTTTTAAATAATATATGTACACAGCCTTTAGAAACTACTGAAATGCTGCAGATTTGATTTTTTTTGGTTTAGAAAATACTACAGTACATCTGGCATATCGTGGTTTTGTTATCAATGGGTTTGTTAGTTTCACCAACTGAAAAAGTGGAGCTACAATACGTATGATATCTTATCAGCACTTATCACTCTCTGGAAGAAACAGAATCACTTATTTTAAAAATATTTATAATCATATAGACCGGAATAACTGAGAAGGGCCAGACCTCATAACTTAGAACAGCAGCGAGGAAAAGTTTCATAACATTAAATATAAGAAACAATTATGTGAGATTTAGGAACTTCTTGTTTTGGATTACAAATCATTGCTGACTGATGAAGACTAATGAGGAACTGTTCATACACAGAAGATGAGACTCTACCTGCCCACTGTCAGTTTCCTGAACTTACTTCTGATAGGTGCTGTGATTGGTTAGATTCCATGACAAATTCACCACAAGTCCACTCAAAGTGGAGATATGTCATGCTGATACTGGATCAAATCTACTATCAAGGAATGCTTTAAGGTATTTATACTCAGATCACAAAAATGCCACTATCATAAGGACACATCTTCTTAACAGTTTTATTATAATGCTTGAAATATTTGGGTTCTACTGCTACTGCACATTAAAAAAAAAATCTTTACTGAAAAGTGATACATGTAAATATAACATCTAACATATATTTACATGTTATTAACATATAAACAGTCATTACTATTTACATTAATGTATGTTAGTATATATACTAATAAATATTATACTATGTTTGTCTAATCAAAAGATTAATGATCAGAAAATGATAAATTAATGCTGAATTAAATAAATACTTGAAACAAATCATAAGTTACATTTGAGGGTCATTAAAACAAAACAGAAACTATTTCTGTATACAGGGTACTAATTAAGCCAGAGTATTTAAATGTAGTAATTGTACTCTCTCTCACTCTCTTCTCTCTTTTTTTTAAGCTTTGCAGAGAAAGAGCTACTGACTTATTCATTTCATTTAGCAAGAAATTTCTCTACTTCCTTGAGTGCTTAAGTGCAAGAATATTTTAGACCCCATCTTTGCATATTACTTTATCTTTCAGTGGTAATTAACAGAGTCTTAATCTGGCTAATGTTAATGACCACTGTTCTTTCTTTAAATCCCAGTTAAACCAAGCTTATTAAGGGCCAATTAAAGGAAGTCTTATGTGATCTGAATAACACTAAGACCAATTTTTAATGGCTATAACTCTTTATTTTGGATGATGGGTGTGATAAAAAGCCCCTCTCATTATGGTCTTTGTCTGTTTTAAAATAAACTGTCAATGACTATTGGGAAGGATGGGGGAACTCAGAAAAAATGCAGATTTAAAAAAAAAAAAAGTGCTACTGTTTTCAGTCCTTCTCATAAAAAAAGCTATTACAGTACTAATTTCCACTTAATTTTTCAAAATGTTACAGTACAAAAGTGGAACAATGCCTTGCAATAGCTTTTCATGTGGTAACAGCACAAGCTAAATCTGTATTAACTGTGTATCACCACAAAATAAAGAAAAAAATCAATCATTATTTGAATAGGAAATGGAACATTTCTACCTAAATATGAAAGAGTTAATACGGCTTTTTGATTTGGGAATAGGCAGATAGTCCCCTCGTTGCTTAAATGAATACCATTTTCAACTCCAGATTTTTGAAAGTCTTGTTCGTGTAAGTCCCTTCCACTGATGCGTTACTATAAATTACTTCTTACTATTTCTTAGTTATCTAAGATTTCACTCATTGCTTAATTTCACCATTACTTCCCCTTCATCTGGATCGAAGTAGTAATGCAGTCCAACTATGGCCCCTAGCTATTAAATAGAACAGTATTCTTATCACTACTGTCTGAGTCCAAACACCAGAGAGGTAGCCACTGCTGCAGCAAGTCATCACCAGACAGGTCCTTTGCATACTCTGCAACACATAACAGACCTAACTCCATGCTGACAACTCTTAAATCCTGCAGGAGCAGCCACAAAATCCATGGCAACATTAATTCATTATTGCCTCTAAAATATTCTTCATCCCTGCTTTCCCACTCTCGCACAAATGTTTTCTGCCGTGACTCATAGGAGAGACTATCACTGATGAAAAACTGATGGTTATTTTTATCAATAAAATCTTAACTATCTTCCCCTGTGCTCCCCAGATAATTTGGCTATATCAACCCCTCAGCCTCTAAAAAACCTCCGCACAAATTATTTTCCTAGCTTGACACCGGCGGCACAGAAGAAAACTTGCACTTGGACTCTCCAGCTTTCCGTGTACCACTTGTTCCACTCATTGTCAGGCAGTCGAGCTCGCTTGTGTTGCATTCAGTTTTCCATCTATGTAGTTATAAGCTGGATCTCAGCTTTGGTTGTTTGTGTCCTTGTTCCTGGTTCCATGAGACAACACTGCTGTACTACAGCTGTGAATGTAATTATAAAACCTAAACAAAATCCCTTTCAAAATCCAAAGCAGAATTTCACAGAAAATGATGTGGCTACAAGAGTATCAGGCTTTGCTCTACACAACTCGTCTGATAAACTGACAACTGTCAGCACTGTTACTGCAATAACAGAGTATACTATTTTTCCAACTATTCTTCCAAAATAATTATCAAGAGATGATAAGGGGAGTCAGAGGGGAAACAGAACACTGCAGAAGTTGTATCACGCCACAGCAAAACAGGAAGAGGGTGGTGACATCGTAAAGGAGTATTCCAGTACTGAAACGGGTTGGTATATCATAGCCAAAAATGCAGTTCTAGGTTAGGTCACACCTATTATATTGATCACAAAACAACTGGAAAATACAAATAAAGAAAGTTTAATGTCATCCCCAGTCATTCACATTTGTTAATCTGGCAAATTGTTTTTTCCATACAAAAATAAACAAAACATTTTGTTTTGAGCCCAGAGCCTCAAGCCTGTCCTGTATACACCTCCATGTGAACTCCGCAGCGACAGCAGTTAAACAGAACCTGCCAGTCACAAAACAAAAGGAGAAGCATATTCAGAAGTATCCTTAACTAACCAGTGCTTTCCTTGATCTTTCTTTCCCTCTCACTCTCTTTTTTCCCTTACTTCTCCCTCTCCATTTCCCACCACTCCCATGCTGGAACAGTCCATTCCTGAGGAACTGCATCCTGTAGAATGGATGAACACATGCTGGAAGAGTTTGGTAAGAACTGCAGCCTGTGAGAAGGACTCAAGTTTGAGATGTTTGCAGATGACTGTCTCCATGGGAGGGATCCCATACTGGAGCACAGGAAGGGTATGAAGACCCCTTCCCTTAAGGCGGAAGGAGTCCTAGAGACAAAGTGTGATGAACTGACCATAACTCCCACTCTCTGTCCCCCTGTGACACTCACAGGGACAAGATAGAGAACAAATAAGTAAAGTCAAGTCTGGTAAGAAGAGAGGTTTGAGAAGGAGGTTTTTTAAGATTTGGGTTTATTTCACATTACCCTAAATTGAACCAATTTCTCCAAGTCAAGTCTGTTTTACCCATGATGGTAATTGGTGAATGATCTCTTCCTGTCCTTATCTCGACCCACGAGTTTTTCATTATATTTTCTGTCCCCTGACCACCTGAGGAGAGAAGTCACAGAGTGGTTCCAGTGGGCATCTGGAATCCAGCCAGGGTCAACCCACCACATATATATTTATAAATATATATGTGTGTGTACGCACGTATATAATCGCACTGGAAAATTCCGTCTGCTTTTGCAAAAGTAACTTAGTTGCAATTGCCGAAATTAAAAAGTTATACAGTCAAGCTGCCTTGCAAACTCAGACCTGGTGTGTGTCTCCTGCCCTCTCCAATGTTGTTTGTCTGATTGTTTTAAATGAAGCACAATTCCACAAATAAAGGCTTCAGGGGGCTGAAATGGGGGGAAAGATAAGACACCTGGCATTGTCTTCTGCTGCTGCCACTGAAGTTGCTTGCAGGACTTGAAGCATTTTCAAAGCATGGAGAGTTTGCATGTAAGGACTTGGGCAAGTAAGATGACCAATAAAGGCCTGAACTTTCCTTCACACATCTCATTTTTATTCTTTCCANGGGGGGGAACAGAGGGAGGAGACAGAAAGTGAAGCCTTGTTTCTTTAAGAGGCCAGGACCAAGACACTATATTTAAAGGAACAAGGATCTCTTCTCTCCCAGTAAACAAATGAAGCTACAGAAAAGCAAATTGTTCTCTTCTGTCCCAGAAGACAAAGGAAGCTACAGAAGAGCAAACTGTATACATATATACACTTAATTCTCCCATTTACCAGGGCATTTCAAAACTACTGAAGAAACTGCATGGACTGCAAAACACTATTTATTGCTGTGTTTGTGACATCCGGCTACCACTGCTATGCTAAAAACTGGTCCACACTTAGTCTGACTCCTTCAGAGCCACTTACCTATCCTTTCAGAGTACTCTTCAGGATATTCCTCGGTCTACTGCATATGAGAACTAAGGCAGGTCCTTAGCCCTAGCCCAGCTCTAACCATTCAGGCTGACTTTGTGCAGAACCAGAAGTTAGAAGTTCTTGGTAACAGGGACCTTGGTGCAGAGGCACCTGATTGGGGTCTGTGTGCAGCCAGGGTGGTCTCATCAAGTTCCATGTCATCATAAAGTAACTATGCTATTTTCTAGTCCTTGAAGTAACACAGTATCCCTATGGCATAATACTTCACCCAAAATGACTGAGCATGTTTGGTAGAGCACTACACAGTAAGATAAATTCTGCTGTTGGCATCCATGGAGATATTAATCCATAAACCACATCTGTGGATAAATTAAAAATCACCAAACTTTTCTTTCATATAAAAAAACTACTGCTAAATCTATATCTACATACAAAACCAGTTGAAAAATCCTGTATATTTGCAACAATCTTGATGTGGTACATATCTGGAAAAAAAAAAGGGGGAACTCCTAAACCAGAATGAAACATATAAACATTAAATGGATTCCAAAAGGATGGATATTGGTTTCTCAATCATTAAGAAAAAATGCTGGACCTGATGTAATAAAAGTATCTGTATAGGAGACAATAAAAGAGCGAAAAATTCAAGGGCAGAGAGTAAGAGATTTAAAACGACTATCTAGAACATGAGGTATGTGAAATTGTCTAATGAAGGGTTTTAGTGAGTTCTGCAGAGTACACAGAAGCTAACATTATCCATAATATCACTTGCTTTCACACCATGCGGTCAAAACTAGATTAGACCTTAGGTTAGTCTTTTGATGGAAAGACACAGATTTTTCTGTCAAAAACCTCTCTGCCTCTTATTTTTCCTAACTTATCGCTTGCAAATTTAAACTTCTGGACAGATCTTATTCTCTCTAGATCTTTTATCTGTCTACTTTGTCACTCTCTCTCCATGTAACTGGAACATGGGAACTAGAGATATCAGATTGTTGTTTTTCCTTCTAAGGATGCCTCAGAACTGACCGAACAATTATTACTGAAGTCATGAAGGATTTTTTATCCCCTCTGGTACCAAATGGTTTTTAAAGCATCTTTGATTTTCAGTTCAATTGACAGGAAAATGAGCGGGTCAAGGGAGGCGATTTTCCTCCTCTAGTCTGTTCTCATGAGACCTCACCTGGAGCACTGCGTTCAGTTCGGGAGTCCTCAGCACATGATGGACATGGATCTGTTAGAGTGAGCCCAGAGGAGGGCCACAAGGATGATCAAAGGGCTGGAGCACCTCCCATACAAGGATAAGCTGTGAGACTTGATGTTGTTCAGCCTGAAGAAGACTAGGCTCCAGGGTCACCTGTAAGCAGTTTCCCAGTACTTAAAGGGGCCCAACAGGAAAGCTGGGAAGGGGCTTTTTATCAGGGAGTGCAGGGATACGATGAGGGGTAATGGTTTTAAGCTGAAAGAGGGGAGATTTAGATCAGATGTTGGGAAGAAAATTTTTACTGTAAGGGTGGTGAACGACTGGCACAGGTTTCCCAGAGAAACCATGGATGCCCCATCCTTGGAGATGTTGAAGGACAAATTGGATGAGGCTTTGAGCACAGTGATCTAGTGGAAGGTGTCCCTGCCCACGGTAGGGGCATTAGAACTAGGTGATCTTTAAGGTCCCAACCCAAACCATTCAAAAATTCCATGAAAATTTAGAAGTAATGCAAAGCCATATCTATTCCTTCTTTAATATGGAGGACTGCTAGTAAGCATAACACCACAATAAATGAAACACAGGATTTTACTAGCATACTTTAGCATCTGATAAAAGCACACAATGCTCATTTTTATAACTTTTGCCTTGCATGCAGTAGGAAGAAGGAAGGAGAGGAGCATACTCAAAATCTTCAGAAAGAACTGACTCTTACAACAAATTGAATCCTACAGACTTTATTCCGTCCTCTGGCTGGTCTGTGTACTTGGGGAGTCTAGAAAGATTTTCAGTGTTTCAGAAGCTTTCCAGTGTTAAGTTAATAAAACTGCAGGCTGCTGTTTAAATCCATTCCTGTGTCTGTCTTCATTCACTTGAGCATTCTAATCAAGTGTCCATTTAAATATGCTGGTGGCATTTTGAGATATCAGCCGCTCAGGCTAAGATGAAATTTTCCATTGTGAAGTAAAAACAGCTAGATGCATAGATAAAATAAGATACGTAAGAAATAGTACAGGCAAAGCTCCTACCTATGACTCATTTCAAACTTAGTATACTTCATAGCAAAAGATGAATTATAGTTATCCATAGAGATAACTGGGGGGGAATCAACCACATAATAAAAAAAAATACTTCATATGTAACTTTTAAGGCCCAATTTTTTGTCATCTAATTCTAAATGCTGGCTTTATAGAAGGAGACAAGCTAGAAAATTAATATCATAGGTAATCTATAGACCACTTTTGGCTAATTTAAAGCTCCAATGTGTATTTGTTTTCTGTATAAATTTCTCTCTTATTATTCTCAATAAGATACTCTCAGCACGATGAAAAGAAGGACATTACCAGCAGTGTTTTCAATCATGGGGGCTATATATTCAAGAGCAATCAATAAAAACCACACAGGGCCTGACAAACAACTAGTCAAAGGAATCATTTTTCTCAGATACTTAGCAGTATCCTTTTAAAGTAATTGCTTTTGGTCAATGTTACCCGTTATCATTTGGTCTGCTCTTTTTCCAAAATAGAATGGATGTCATTTCCATTAATATTTCAGCTGTCTATGTAGGGTTTTAAAGTGCATACTCCACAAAAAAAGGAGGATTTTTGTTTCAACTTCAGCCAACTAACAAAGAACTCTAAAATGTTATAGCGTAGTCACAGTGTTATATCGTCCAAGCCAAAAGGTAATTTTAAAGAAAATATTACAGAATATGAGATATCATCTGCCTTCGTTTTCACTTCACATAAAACTGTTAACTCCAATAAAGACAATTAGAAATGACAGACTCTGGCTCAGTTGGTCCATGCCAGAAATAGCACTAGCAGATAAATATGCCCAAAATGCCACCTAAAATAATGAAATGAACATTGATGCATTATTATAGCTTGTTTTAGAAAATTTAAAGAAAAATCTCGCTACCAAAAACCCCTTGTATGGCCTAACCTTGCCTGTGACAGCAGGGAAGTCGTTGCCTTGTGCCAACCAATCATTTAAAGATGCCCATAAGATACTGAAAATACCCAGCTTAATATGTAAGTGTACAGCTGGGATACCAAATTAGATTAAGAAAGGCAAAGAACGTATCTTTTCAGTTGTAGTAAGGCATCAGAAACTGTCTAGTTATGCTTTATACTAAATGCTCTGGCATGCTGCCAAAGCACTTCCAAACATTTCTGAGTTCACTTTTCCACAGAACTCTTTTAAAAATCAATTAGTAGTGAAAGTCTTTCAAATGCAAGTGTTTTAAAATGTCAAGCTGTATTTCTTTTTTTTTTCTTTTTTTTCCCTCCCTTGCTGTGCAGCAATGGTGCTATTTTGAAACCTTTATTTTAAATTGATCATATTCTCTAATTAAGCCTGTAAAGAGAACAATATGTGCAGCCAGTTTAAAATGCATATAACAAAAGGTTCATTCTTCAGAAAAAAAATAAATAAATAAGGTTGAGAGAGATGCTTTAATTTTCTTAAACAAGGATACCCAAGACATCTGTATTGATTTCAGGGTGATAAATGTTTTCATCATTACAAGGAAACTGTAGAAGAAAGGAATACTCTATTTAGAGGTTCCTGGACTGGGATATTTTAGAAGTATGAAAGTGTTTTAGAACTTCAATTAAAAGTGCTGGATAAAGCAAACAAGTGAAATAGAGGGTACTTCAAGTATTCACCAAAATACAGAATTAAGATTAAAAAAACAAAATTAAGAACATAGCAGAGCTTTCTGATTACCAGAAACAGATGATCTGCAAGGAATGTAACTTCTCAGTGGACTTTGTCACAGAATGAAGAATACACTTTCATCTTCCTGTTGTGTTATATTTTGGATTTTAGACCTACTACATAACAAAAGAGTTAAATGTATATTTTGTTGCTATGTCACACAATCTGTTTGCTCTATTTACTTCAGCTAAGTGCCCAAAGGTTTACATAGATAGCAATTGATTTAAATCAGTCCTTTATGTGTAACACATTTATATTAATTGGTTTGTCCTTTCAAGTTGTGTTTATCTCTTCATTTCCATCACAGTTTCAAAGGTCACTCAGTTCCATTTATAAATCCAACATGACAGAGATTAGTAAAAGAAAAAAAGGAACAACTAAATGAATGCATCATCACACAATCACACATCTCACAATTCATTTATCATATTAATAAATAATGCTGTCAAATGCTTACTGCTAAGTTTGTTTGTTATCATAAAAATATTTCTGTCAAGATAATTTAATCAACCTTGTTTATGTATTAAGCTAAAAATGAGCTACAAAATACTGAGGATATTAAGCATATTAAACATTTGTCCCCTTGATCAAAGACTGCAAGACCGAAAGTCTTATGTCTGTGGGGTTTTTAAATCCCTACGTAGTTGCCTAACAATGAAGTTCATCCATTTATTTCTCTGCCTAGGCAATGCGCTCTCCTCTGATTGCTAAGGTGAGGCAGAATGA
>WAAB01024454.1:408531-438531 GCA_013389865.1 Piaya cayana | reverse complement strand
ACTCTTAGTTGGTAGACTAACATTATATTTTAGCTGTAAAAGATACTTTTTTCCCCCCATCCAATCATGAAGACAAGCCGTATTCCAAACCAAATTTTAATGAACTGACTGTAATCAAATGATGTTTCTGATATCCCATGTATTCTCAAAACACAGATTTATGAAAACATTCCTTTAGCCTGAAATACGTGCTCTACGCAGCGAATTTGACCTTAAGGCTGTATGATTATGCATTTGCTAACACCTAGACAATACTTTTCATCCACGAATCTAAAAGAAATTTACAAAAGTACATATATGACATTGGCAAGCATTTGTCTTATGTTCCATGTTGCATGCCCATTCTTGTCATTAAAAGAAATGTTATGTGTCATACAATAAACACTGAAATACTGCAAATAATCATCCTGGTTTATCTTACTTTTATTTTTGCAAGCAAGTATTTTAGAAAGGGAGCGCATCCATCCACCTAGGAAGAGACATTCAGTTTACACTATAAGTAAAATACGTATAAATGAAAGTACTGAATTAAAAAAACAAAATCAGCTTTTAATCTGTTAAGCAACAGAAAAATTCTTATGAACTAGTGATACTGTCATTGAACTGGAGAGAGTTTGAGAACAAGCTTGCTCTGGCTTTTTCACCCTACGATTTGGAATCTGCTCACACTACTGCCAGCTTAACCAAAAAGGATTAACTCTCATATCCAACTGAGAACACAGATAATTCTCAGTAATTGGTAAAAAATGAAGATGAATGGGGCTGAGAGATAAGGAGCAATTAGCTCATCAGCAGTTACAGCTGTGCACTCAATCCGGATCCATCTCTTGAGTCTCGGCCCCTTTTAAAGAACCCAGGCAGAATAAGCACAGGACACCCCCTCCCAAAAAATTGCCATACCTGCCCATCATTCCTCTTTCTTCTGTTTTATTTCCATGCTTTACTGAGACACCTGTCATAGCATTCTGTGTAAATTACTACCTCTCCCTGTCTCCTAGGACCTACATCTACAGCCAATCTTCTTTTTCACACTTAAAAAAAAAGGGGGGGGGGAGAAAAGGGAAAAAAACCCAAACCCGGAAACCAAATGACTACTGTAGACACTCTTAAGTTCCCTGTCAATCGTTTCATTATAGCAGCATCATCTGTTTGAAAATATAAGCAATTCCCTCATCTAATTATAGGGAGGATTTGAGGTTCATTAACATTGCCAAGGCAGAGAATCAGATGTGCAACTGCAGAGCTGTGCTCAGTGGCCTGCATTCTCTGTTTCCTTTTATTTGCTTTTTCAAGGTCTTCAAGACTTTTTCCTGAAACCATAAAAGTAATTCTTCCTTTCAAAATAGACACGTGCTTTTAGAAAAAGGAAATGACTGCATTTTGTACTGTTCTATTATTGGCCAAGGTCACTGGTAAAAAATAATTTCACCTAAATAATTTTATCTCTGATTCTGGATGAAAAAAAAAGAACAATACTATGCAAGCAACTGTTACTTTTGAACAACAGATCACAGGAAACCTTGCATTTGTCTCATAATTTTAAATATTGCAAGGTAATGAGGATCAATAGGAAACCTAGCACGCCAAGCAAATGTCTCAATTTTCAACACATTTTGTGATTGTTTATGGATTAACATGCTAGCCAAGTGTAAAATGTTGCCTTGCATTTCCTAACTGTGCTTAGAAGCTGAGAACACCAAAGTCTTCACGATTGCTTCACTTCCTTAAAGAAATAATAGCTTTTTTTTTTTTGTATGAATGTAGTTTAAACAATGACATTTTCTTGGGACATCTGTTTTGAGATCACATTTTGAATAGATATGAACTCATTTCCTACTAAGCAAGTAATTTACTATTGTTGATAGTTGTTTACAAGTTTTATGAGTCAGATTTTAGCAAGTGGCAAAGGTGTTTTCATTATATAAAATGTTCGGGAAGCAAAAGTATAGTGTTCTTCACTTCCTACGAAGTTATAGATAGCAAAGCCTAGATTGCAGAAGTAGCTTTAAATGTATTTATTTTCAAAGGCTTCTCTCTTTCGCTACTGCAGGTTAATTAAGTATGATAGCAGGGCACTAAGTTCTTAAGCAGCAAGGAAATAACTGATCTGCTGTACCTATCCATAACTTTAGACTATTAGATGGTAAATATACAACTGATTCTAGTATTGTTCTAAGATGTTAATAAGACAAAGAGCAGAACCTCTTCAATGAAATTTCAAGTTTGACCTTGTCACTCTTTCTTTTAATTCTGCAACTAAATTAGAAAAAAAACAACACATAGCATAATCCTTTTTCTTGCTGCTGTACAGAATTCATTTTTTTAAACAAAAACCCAGTAATTTATCTATCTTGCATGCTGTATGTAGAATTGCCACTAAAAAGAACCCAGGACATTTTTCCTTCTTATCTGCAATGTAGCTCATATCAGCCAAGCTGTCACAAGACAGTACTTGATATAAACAAGAGATTGCAAAGACATCTCAGTAATCAATATTAGGATGGCTACAGTATGGAAGCCCCAACCACTGCATATCATTTGTCTCAGCATCTATTTCTATGACCAAATGAAGCATTAATTCAAATCATAAATCTATGGTGATTTAAATCTGGGAATGAGCACCTGCCTGCTTTAATGATTTATTTTGTACATTTCAGTAAGCAGGAGATTTGTCCATATGAACTGACAGGTCACCTTCAGATGCCAGTAGCAGACTGTTTATCACCATGCAGACTAGCATCTCATCTTAGCAAGTAAATATTAAACTAAAAGAATCCAATTGATTGTAGATGGGGGAGAAAGGCGTTGCAGCCATATATTTTACTCAGTGTGCTAATACCTCACTCTGATTCCTCTGTAATTTCTTTTTTTTCCTTCTTTTCCCCCCCTTCTAAAATGATAATTCTGGTGGGAGGATGTAAGCTCAAGGTTACCATGCAAAATTGAGGGATATAAAATAATTACTTATTAGTGTGTATTGGCTTCCTTTAACTCCATTTGCTCACTAACCTTCTGGCCATTGCTTCAAAGGACCAAGTTAAAAAATTTGTGTATAATTATACAATGTTCATCTACAAAAATATGAATTTCATAAGGCACACACAGCTTCTGCTTAAAACCAAAAAGCAAGACAATCCAGAAGTAAACATCACAATTCAACTCAAGAGCCCATATTCTGTTTATCTTCTTTTACACAGGCCCTGGAACAGACTAAGAATATGGTATGGTGAATCCATGTGCGCTAATATATCATAATGCCTCCTACATATGTGCTAAGATGTATCAATTAAGCTTTTAGCCTGGTTGGTTGTTTTGCTTGTTCCTTTTCAGTTTGGTCTGGCACATAATATAATTTAAAATATTAACCAAGAGCAGGTTATTTTCTTTTTTTTTTTCCTTCCTCCTGTCAATATTCAGTAACACAATACTTCAAAATCATATCTAACAAGACATAATTTAAATAATTAATGCTAGATGGACTTGATAATATTTATTTGAAAAGACAGTAAAAAAATCTGAAAAAATTGTGAGAAAAGAAATGCCCACACCTACTACAAAGCAACACTTTTGAAATACAGGTTCTTGCCAAGATAATAAAACGTACAACTAATATCTGGAAACTTAACTCTTAATAAACCTAGTAATATCCTGGCATTAGGAGGAGGAGGAATCACTACTCTGACTCCATGGGCATACCTGACACTGGATACTAGACGGGACTTAAAAAAAAAACCAACCCAAACAAATAAATGCAAACTGTTTTTGAGAAAACATCCATAGGAAGAATATAGCTCAAGGCTGCATGCACAAACAAACAGATTGTATTTCCAGAACCATTCCTTATGGAGCAGAGACGATTGGAATGTTATGCACTCAGCTCAGGAAAAAAAAAAACCAAAACATTTTTATCTGAACAAAATGAACTCAGTTCTTCATTCAGTTAAATCAGGAAATTAACTGAAGTTAACAAGTCAGTTAAGGGGCTGAGAGGAAACTTTGACAATGACAATAAATAATCTTGCTTCACTAACTTTTCTGTACTAAAATAGCTAGAATGTATTTTCTTAAAATGGGAAAATGACAGAGCAGTATGAAAGCAGATTAGCTATCTAAGTTATGCCTCAAATAACTATTTCAAAATACTCTCTTTTTCTTTTTTATTCAGAGGAAATTCAGGTGTTACCTCCATTCATTCTCCCACAAATACTTCACATGGTTTACATGTTGATTACCTGTTAACTTTTCCATGGATGTACAAGTGGTTTGTCAGCAGAACTGCCACGCAGAGTAACAGTTCCATAATCCAATATCTGAACATTGTATTTCACATAATGCATGCACCTAGGTCTGAAATTCAAATATGAACTAGCATCTAGTTCTAGAACAAAATATTTATCCTCTCACTTTCTATTTGTATTTTTTACTCTTTCTCATTACTTCACTTTTCTTCCACTACGTTAGGAGCCACCTGATCCTTCCACTTCATTTGTACCTATCTCCTCCTCCCAGATTTCCCAGACACCTGCTCTCTACTGGCTCTTGTCTTCTCTCCAAGAGAACAATCTTTCCACTAATATCCTAGTGACTGCACATTTTGGTATCTGACTACTAACACATTAATTTAAGACTATTTTCTTCAACTTCACAGAGGCATTTTTTAAAGCCTTTTCTGGTTGTCTCCTTAAGCAGTAATGCATACATATTATTTAAAATAGCGTGTGCTTAGGTGAACAGGTTCTTTGAACTGCAATTTGTATTATTTCTAAATAATAGCTTACCGATGCCTACTGAACTGCACAGAAATGCTGTTCACAAACACATACTTATTCATGTTAAGGCTAGTACATAACTCTCTAAGATTAATTTCAAATACATTCAGGAGATGAAAAACTAAAAAATAAACAAAACTAAACAAAAGAACCAAAATAAAAAACAAACAAAATCCCTATCTTAAGCCATTTTTTCCAGTATACACCAATCTTGCCTGCAGTCTTCTGAACATACCTCTTTGTCATTGAATTTCTGTTGCTGAGTTAATACTGTCTCAACATGATAAAAGGAGCCAATACAATGAAATGGCATAACAAAACATTTTACAGCAGACACACACAGATGATTAAAGATTTAATCAACAACAACAAAAAGTTACTCTACCTTTGAAGTATGCTTTAGCAAAACAAATCGTCCAAACAAATGAATAAAGTATACCGAAACAATTCTTTTTTGAGAAAGAACAAAAGTCACTGATGGCTGCTTAGGAAATGGAAAAACCTGTTAACTACATTTTAAGAATGTGTTTATTAAAATAAAATATGATAGGAACTGTAGAGCGTGGCAATAATTTATTGTGTTTGTATGTTTTCCTTTTGTCACAAGGCACATGAAAATGTGAAATATTTTGCTTTCAAGCTTGTGTTCTGAATTACCTAAAGTCGATACCCAGCACACTGAGCAGGAGACATTGTTAAATTTCACTTTGACACCATCATCTGTCACCCCACCTGTACTTTGAAAAATGAACTCTAAGCAATCAAACCACTTTCTTTCATGGAAAATATTAACTGGAGTCTGCAAAAGTAACCTGCAAAGGAAAGAATGATTCTGTAATAGTAACAATAACTGAATGCTAGTGTAAAGGTCAGAGAGAAAATAAAACTAAAAACAGTAAGAAAAGGGAAACAAACATGCAACTTCTTACATCAAATCAAGGATTTCTGAAGAAGTCCAGACCAATCATCATGTTAATAAAATATCAGAGCATTATGGTTGTATAATAATGTTGTATCTGAGACTTACCGACACTGGAATTCAGATCTCCATTTTCAGAGTCTGCTCCGTGCTGGTTATTATTTGCATGGTAGTTGGACATAGCTTCCAATTTAATTTTTTTCACTTTCATTGCTTCTGCTATGGCGGCATTGGTGGCAGCTGCTGCTGCTGCAGCTGCAGCTGTCAGGCCTGCAAAGACAGAACAACTAAATTTAATATACATTATTCCACAATTCTTTGTTATTGCAGGGACTACAATTTTTGCTTCATGCTTGCTACATAATGAATGGAGAACATTGTAGAATACTCCTCTTCTTGTTTGATTTGAAAGCTATCAGCTTTTTCACGTAAAATGTTTCACATCCTATTTAGATAGTTACTCCAATATATCCACCTAAATCTTAACTTGGTATCCAGCAACTGCAGTCATAACACAATCATAACTAACTGCTGATACAAAGACTCACTATCAGAAATGTAACTTAGCTTTGAAATTGTCCTAAGTGCCTGGCGAACAGGCGCACAGCTGTACTTAGATTTAAAAAATGCCTTTACATCTCAGATGTTTGTCACAATAAAGAAAACAGAAAGAAATAGGTCTATATTTTGTTTTAAGAGTAAAGGATGAAAGAATTCAGACATATATTTCTCATTTCACCCATAACAGTAAGGAGATATGGGCATTCTAGATACTGGTTTTAGAAAAAAGGTTCGTAATAATGAACAGAAGTAAAACACTTACTTTGCATCCTCAAAACTTCAAGTCATTAAGGTATTTATTAATGAGAAGAGGAATTATTAAACCCATTTAATCCCAACCCCAAAGCCATCTTACGAAAATCCAAGTGGTCTTCCTACTAAACCAAATTCCTGCCATCCAGCAGATGTTCTACAAAAGTGAGAAAAGTTCTCTTTGTCAAACGCAGTCAGATAAATGGTCGAGCAGTGCCATCAAAACTCAAAATTTGATACAGTCTTTACTTAATATCATAGGTTCTTGCCCTCTGCTTTGAGGCAGAATTTTTCTGTGGTTTCTGAACGGTGGTGCTTCCACTCAGATGCCTTTGCCTCAGCCTTGGTGGTAGTGAAGTCAGTGTCAAAACTTCCCAAGAGCTGCCTACCCCACATAACTATTGTAGATTTAGATTAGACATTAGGAAGAAATTTTTTAATGTGAGGGTGGTTAAGAACCTGGAACAGGTTGCCCAGAGAAGTCATGGATGCCCCATCCCCAGAGGTTGGATGAGGCTTTGAGCAATGTGATCTAGTGCAAGGTGTCCCTGTATGTGGCAGGGGGATTGAAACTAAACAATCCCTTCCAACCCAATCCATTCTATGATTCTATGATAACTGATCCAGGGGGGCAGAGATGGAAATTAAAATGAGTTGAATGTAAGAAATGAAAGAGAAGGCACTAAATCAGGCAAGGTTTATGCAACTAAGCAGTATCAGGCTGTGATGACACAAGAGATCATTCTGAATCATGCCCTGACCATGGAGAAGGCTTTAAAAACCACAGTGAAATTAGTTTACAGGTGCCTGCTTGTCTGATTTTCAGCTACTCTGAGAAGTGTGGACTGTTTTACGGATATCAAGAGGAATTATCTCCACAACTTACTAGTCTAGTGGGTCAAGGCTGATGCCCAGCATATGAGGAGTGCAATTTAGCAGGAAAAAATGAATACACAAATAATCCCAGGTTGCTGAGGTAAATATTGCTACCGCTATTGCTTCCAAGAGTCTCTAGTTATCTCCTTTGCCTCCTTCAAGGAAAATAAGTTCACTCTTGCCATGTTTTCGGCTAGTGATGGGGAGAGACAGAAGGCAAAATCCATCAGGGAGAAGGTAGAAGGTGAATGGACATCACGAATCTCTGCCATCCCAGGGAAAGCAATGAGGTGGCATAAGAGGTGCCTTTGAATATATTGTGGCTTGACTCAAGGTTGTTTCCCTTTATTTCTTTGCATGACCACATAAAGATTAGCAAACAGTTCCAGCCTCCTAACCCTGCTCACAGGCTGACTTCTAACACCTCCAAACGCAACAAGAATTACCAAGTATGTGATAATTACATTATGAATAAGAAGATCAATATTATGTAGAAAACTGCTATTTCAGGTAGAAAATGATGTATCAAAAGCCAAAAATCAAACCAGAAGGTGGATAGATATGAGGGTTTAATTTTACTTTAGCTTCTGCTATTATTACAAATCGTGCATTTTCTGATCTTAAGAAAGTATTGACAATAACATGGATTGCTTCCAATGATATTTTTACCTTGGAGGAAGGATGTGAAGTTATACATTACACAAATTTGGTTAAGAGTCCCTGAATTAGTCCACAGAAAAAGGGATGGTGCACCTCTGAACTCTGGTTTGCATCCTGTGTTCATTGAACAATGCAACAACCTATACTTCCTTTTTTTTTTTTTTTTTTTTTTAATACATCACTGACAAGCTAAAACTAGCATCTTGAAAGAACAATCCTTTGGAGGAATATTCAAATACAATACAAGCAATGAATACAACAGCAGGTCTCAAACTTTTGGCTGTGACTATACCTCTAGACCAGCAGTTTTTAAGTGCTTCCAAATATTATAGTATATACCATATTGAACAAACACCGGACATTGTGATTTTAAGCCCACCTGCAGACAGAATATTATGTCTCACTGAGATAATAACCTGGTGGCAGAACTAGCAAAACACAAACTGTCTTTTGCTACAGAATTTGTGAATAAATTCAGTGCTTCTCTCCAAAGGAAGACATCACCTTTGGATAGGGACTGGGAAACTAAAACACAGCTTGCTTAGTTCTGTAGTGTCATTTACACAAGTTAATGCTTATGATTATAAACGATAATTTTAAAAAGCAGGAATTAAACTACTAATTTCATTCGTTCTCTCATACAACCACATAAGTTATTGAAATGATTACTCTGCTATACAGCAACTAATTTAAACCTTATGAATCTGAAATGCCCGTCTCATATAAACACCAGTGTAAGTGGAGGGAAAATCTGAGTAAGGAATAATACTCAGAATTATAGCTTAATGCTCACAGCAATTCCAGCCTACAGCACAGTTTCTGCTTTACTGATACTTTTTTCCTATCACTTGACTGTCTAAGTGGGAAGGAAGGTCCCAAGCCAGTTACTAGAGTCTTCTGCATTATAATCACTGGTGCATTGTGCTATACTGTGGTATGATACAACAAAAAAAAAAACAAACCCTTCTTTCCAGCACAGGACCTGATTTATGTCACTTATCTCAGTAGCAAAGGCAGCCCAATGAATTCTAAAAAGAAGAGGTTAATAAAATGCTATTGTATCCAAATGTATATTTTAAAATTCTAATCTTCTGTGTTCAGGTATGGGTAATATACATAGGATTTTTTTAATTGATTATTTGAAAAAGCCTTTTGAATTAAGGGTTACTTAATATCACTTTACTCTTATAACAAGTACCCAAGGAATTTCCGAGGTGCACTCTTTCCATTAGACAAAAATAAGATAATCAGAAATCATCTTATAAAGGCAACCAAAATGCAAGAAATAATAAGGATCATACAAACCTCCACTTAAGATATTTTTTATTCCATACAAATATTTATTTGAACAGTTAAAAAATACCCAGGCCAAAACAGTCAATGGATTAAAGTCAATAGTAGTTGTCATTAATATTCTGAAATTGATAAGTTGTTTATGTCTGGCATTCTTCCTGCTGATTATGCAGTGAGACAGGCAGCTTTATAAATATCTCATCACTCCATCGTCACACAAATTTCATCGACAGTGCTCATGCACAGCTATTAGCAATATGAATCTAACCATTACAAGAGGAAAGAAAATCGAACATGTGGCATTAATACGCAGTCCTGGTTCCTAACCATCTGATAGGCAGATGGTGTAAAGCGGATTCTCCAGCTGAAATGAAGGGGCACATCATTTAAAACCTTGTTTGCATTCTAACTGATATCAGTGCCATATTGATATACATGATACATCATGGCAGTATTTGAACAATCTAGTTTGTTTCAGTCATAAATGTTTACAGCCTTGTTTTTTATCTTTAGAAGCATGTTCTGAAGAGCGTATTTTTAATTTATGAAACCTATTGTTTACCTCTGTTGAACCAGAAGATTAGCAAAGAGCAGGAATATTAAATTACCACAACCACAGCAGTATAACTAAGATGGATGAAAAAAGTATGGTTTTTCAATAAAAGATGTTAGTAGAGGAATTAAAAAATTAGCCTAGACATTTTATGCATTAAATACATTTATTCATTTAAACCTTACAGCTTTTTTCCCATGTGACATACTTAGAACTTTAATGCTTTATAAAGCCATTCATTTAAATCTCTTACTGCATGCAATTAATCTTGTCCAGCAATTTAATTCAAAAAAGCAAAACATCAGACAGTTAGATTCAATTCAACCATCACACTTCTGCAATAATGTCCACATTCCTGACAGTTCCTATAGACTCATCAGCAAAAGTCTGTTCAAGGTGTCTTGTAGGAACTGTATGAATTTGAATTACAGCTCAATTGAAAGCTCTCCAAGCCTTAGTAGGAACTCAGGAACAAGAAGCAGAACACCAAAAGCAAGCGTGAATGATCCTTTCCTACAAAGACCTTCTCTCTCCTGTCACTAGATTACTTTGGCCTGTTGGGTGTGTTTGTAGCTGTTAATTATGTTAATAAAGTTGCAACCTGCTGCCTCTGCCAAATATAATCATAAGATTTCTCCTGCCAAGTTCTAGTCTAATTTACACCCGTGCAACTCTACTGAAGTCAGAATTTCATGGGTGCGAATGAGACCAGAAGTACGCCCAGTATGTGTGGTCTCCAATGCTGAAAAATGAGTGAATGAAACAGAAAACAATGACAAAAAAAAGATACCATCTTCAGAAAACAATTCTGTTTTAAAAGCAAAATGCCCAAGAGAGGCTGTCATATATCATGAAGGATTTTCAAACTGTGTATGAATTACTGGTGGGTACTAAATCACATCCAGGGTTTCTGCCTTCCAATAAATATTATTTCCTGTATTAAAGAAGAGCTCTTAAAAGTTCCAGGTTTGATGGCATGAGGAGCTTACAATGCATCCTATTAGTGAAGGAAAAAAGAAAAGGAGCTGTAACTTTTTCAGCCTCAAATATGTCTCAAACTACACATTTTGAAATGCATGCCTAAACTTGGTCCTGGGACAACTTACAAAGTTGTTTAAGTAATCTATCTTAATTCGTATTTCACTTCCTTCACCTAACTATTCCTAATAGTAAGTATGATTCCTAATACTTTTTTCCAATAAATAATTAGCAATTTCTTAACATAATTATTACCTTGCTTTATATATATACAACATAGACATATATATTCATGGGTACATGAAAAAAATCCAATAATATATAGGTTTGTATCTTCACAACGTCTTTCTTTAGGACTTTGAGAACATTTTCAAGATGCTTTACCTTTGCCATCTCAGAGCAGGCAAAAAAAATCAAAATATGACTGTCAGCAGTGTGTTATATTTAATTTCATTTATTTGCTGGAAAGTTCACTCTGCAGAAATGCTTCACTGTGTGGGAGGAGGTTCAAATCTCATCTAAATTATGTAAGAACTCCTTTCATTATTTCAAACTAACGCTTAATCCTTTTCCTTTTAGTTAATTTCAGTGGCATTGACTTGAAAATAATTCATGTCTTTTCTTGATTCAATTCCAGACTTCATATTGGGGTTCTTACTTGAGCAAAAATCTTAGTAAAATCTGAAAGACTCTGCCTGAAAAAGAAAGGCAGGGTTACCTCCTAGGACTTGACCTCCATCACTGTAGATTATTGCACTGGTTTCACAGGTTTCAGCAGTTCAGGTACAGGTTTTTGGTAGCTTATTAAGCTGCTGCCAGTTATTTCAAATGAAATAGGATCCTAACCTTAGTCTCTGATCTAATGGGTGTTTTATATAGTGTGATGCATAAAACAAGAAGGGGAAAGTAATCTGCAGGAGGACAGAGGTCTGATTATGTAGACTGGATTGCAGGAAAGGGAACTACAGACTATAACACAATGTTGCACTAAAATATACTTAGTTTCATTAGTAGTGTTCTTCACACATAATGCAGGCCAGGAAACTCACAGTTACCTAGAAGCCTTATTTTTGTTAAGCTGCCTGGATCAACCCAATATAACAACATTGGTGAATATCAAAAACTCCATTACCTATTGGTTTGGGATAATCAAGATATCCTTGTCTGACCCTTCTAGCTGTATTTTCCTACTCAGCTTGCATGGTTCAACATAAACTACTCACCACGATTAGTTTTTAGCATCTTTAGAAAGGCTGTTATTAAAGGAGTCATGTGAATAAAAGTGAAAGAACCAACTGTACTTTAAATATTGTTAAAGAGAGAATACTTAGAAAAATTCAGCCATGTGATCTGGTTTAGTCTAAAATGAAACCAGCCAGTCTTGCACTGCAAGAAAACCAGTGTACATGAAGTTCAAACCATCTGTTGTACATCAGACTAATCAGACCTTCTTCCTGTAGCTACTCCTAAACTGCAACATGAATTCTTAGGTCTGGGTATTGCATTTAAATAAACAACGGGACAATCTAAATTTCCACAGCAATCTTCTAATCTAAAACTCTTTTTGCTCACAGTGTACCTGCAATTAATAACATAGTTGCAGAAACTGACCTACAAAGAAGTAGTGTCCTGGTCATTTGTTTTGTTAAAAGTAGATAAAACTTAATATTAAGACCATATTTGTTGAATAAGTACTGGCAGTTTCAAAGATGCTGCACAAAAATGTGCAAATGTTACTATTTCATCATTAATATTTGCCATTTATGAAACTGATGGGCTTACGTTTCATGAGGTTATTCTTTACTGCAGATTTAACACCTTCTACTGAAGAGTAAAAAGTGAAGCCATGAAGTGTATTTCGAATATCACAACAAATAGCTTAACAGGGTTTCATAATTTATGAATTTATTATTAGCTTGATGCGATTGGAACAGCAATAAACAATTTAAACTGTATAACTGCCTTGCTATGTTAGACTTGGCAGCAACAGTTTAAAATCCTACCACAATGTATACAGCATCACTACAAAACAATTAAGAGAAAACATTCTTTTTTAACAGTCATCTTTTCAAAAGCAATAGATTCTCAGTTCTCATTCAGTCTGTTGCATTATTCATTTCATGTGCAACCTCATGCTGGACCATAAATTGTTACTTTATCTAATCAAAGGCGACTTAACTCCACAGAAGGTCAAAGGTTTAATTTTGTGAAGTATTATCTTACGCCATGAGTTTAACGGAAAAATAGAAGAAGAAAAACAGCCAAGAAACTGGTAATAAATGAAGCTTTATTGCCTCAGGCATCGGCCTAGTTAATAAACTTTCATTGAAGGTTTCTTTCAACTGTTACGGACAATGAGGTAAAAAAAAAAATCTTAAATTACAGCCATGTGTGACTTTTAAAGCAGGCATTCTTTTTTATCTCAACCTCCTCAGCTTAGGAAAAAGACAAAGAGATTGTCTTCAATTTCTTAACCAAAAATGTATGCTTCTAAACAGATGAAAAAGCACAGATCAAGACATTTTGAAAGCAGAGGTCAGCTTTGAACAATATAAAAAATGCTTTTCTATAAGTGCAAATCTTGATCCACAATATTTTTAACTCAATAGCATGCAAATCAAAAAAAAAAAAAAAGGTATGTGGGAAGTGAAAATATATATACTACAATATATTATGCTAACAATGATGCCTGGTTTCGAACAGACTTTCTGTTTTACATTTGCATTGCTAGAGTGCAACAATGGCTCTTGTTTAATAGAATGACTTATTATGGGAGCAACTTCCCTGCACTTCTTGCAAACAGAAGTTCCTTTCTTCTTTTTGTGTGTATTATCTCATGTTCTTACAACACCATTCTCTCTGTTAGGAGAAATTAAAAAGTTTAACGTAACAACAGTTACTGGTAGTTATTGGTGTACCATGAATTTTCTTAACATTCGTAGATTTGACGAACTACAGTGTCTTTTCTTTGAGTCTAGTTTAGGGAATGATGTTTCAGTTTAAGCCATACAGTCAAAAACAGTATAAAAATCAGTAATTCTTAATAAAACCTTAGCCTTTAACTTTAGTCTAATTTATAACTACACAGACACAATTAATTAATCGTAACACTGCTACAATTCAAAAATACTGAAAGGATGTGTTCATGCCTGTAATGGCAGTAATGTTGCTAAATACTTATAATCTTTCAACCAGCAGGAGCTTTTGTACGTTTTTTTATAAACCTAATCCACAGCTTGACACAGATCCTGGGGTAATGGCACACAGTTCTTTGATTAAACTAATATCTAAACACTGTTGAGGTTGCTTGATGACCCTGTGGAAGTATGTCTCCCTAGAACTTCAGAGCTCAGCCTTCCAAGCAGAATTGTCGAATTCTTTCCGATAGAGCAGTCCAAATGCCTAATCATGTGTGCAAAATTTAACTTATTAATGAGTCGAAGTTTTTGTGGCACCAGAACAAGTTTAGAATAAGTTGGGATTTTAGCTGGGGACAGCAGCAGTCCAGTTGTAGCTTTTACAGCCTTCTGCTAGGACAAACGTGCTCACAGATGGACTTGTTCTCTGACTTGGATCCACACACTCAAGATACAGCTCAATGAGGTATCAAAGCCTGTGTGGTCTTTATGGATTTGGTCCCAAAACACTTTTGCCCAAGGAAAGCAAGATTAGATTCTTACTTTGAGCAGACAAGAATAGTCAGCTACAGACTTACTCCAGGCTCCTGTCTTCCCCAAGAAATGAAAATAGCATTAATCCTAGTTATGAAAAGAGAAGTAACGGAATACAGGACTTGAACTGCAAACTATCGTCCTCCCTGCCTCATATGAAACATTATCATAGTTGCTCATTTGTATATCTTCAGTAGAATTTAAAATACAAACTACTATTTCGAGATATTTTAAAGAAAGTTTTCACAGTTTTATTTATTAACAACGTAAGAATACTACATGTAAAATTAAAATTAAAATATCCTTATAGAAGAATTTTTACTCTGTTTTGTCGTGCTTAGCTTTAAAGTAGATAGTGTTTCCCACCCTCCAAAAAAAAGAAAATGGAAACTAAAATATATACTGACAAATCCTATACTATTCTTCTGATCATCTCTCTGTATTTTCAGTGTGCAATGCAGGCTGCATCAAGAATCATAATGACAGAAGACTGGAATATAAGGCTGGAAAAGATTCTAGGAATATATTGGTAATTTCAAGGCATACATACCATTGTTTTAACACCGAAAGTTTGGTAAGAGAAATTTTACATTTCTAAATGTAAAGAATTCATCTGTAAGGGTCAGGAGAGTCCCCCTTCCTCCTCCATCCCTCTATTCACTTGAAGTGTTGTAACTTCAAGAGCTGCACTGTGGCTTTGGGGCTTTTTTTTTTTATTTTTTTTTTTTTTTTTNTTTTTTTCTTTTCTTTTTTAAGTTTCGTCAGATCCATTATGCATTATGCTGTGCCAGAGGCAAGACATGGGGCTAAATGTATTATTACAGTGCAGTGATAGTGAGTATTGTACTGTGATGCAGGACTGTGATGCTGTATGAAGTAGCTGTGATAACAACTTACAGGGTAACACTGTGTAGTCCTGCTTCAGATGAAAAGGTCATCAGCTCTTACAGCTCTTTCTTAACTAGAGGCTCTACTTGTTGCATTGGATAACAGGACACTAAATCCCATGGGCAGCACCTTGAGTGCTGTCCAAGGCACTAGACAAATCACATTCTGGTGGCTTCTTACATTTGAAGGCACCCATATCTTTTTCCAATACAAATTGTGCCACAACAGTAGGATGATATGTGTTCCTGTCATACCCCAGCAACGGGTCAAAGAAACATCAAATTATCACCCCAAATCAAAGGAATTGTCTCAAGCCCACAGTGTTACCACAGAGTGATATTTCTGAATACTTATACTTAGTACCTCAGAATTGTCTGGTACGCAAAAAGTAAACATCTGAAAACTGTTAATAACATTAAAAGAGAAACCATGGCATATGTAATGCATACATAAACTGTATTTGTATACAAAACGAAACACGCAGTAAATTTTCTGTAATCAATGTAATTGAAGTCTATACTAAGAAGAACTGCAACCATTTGTAAATTCAAATTTACGTATGTGATCACATGTGCTTCCAAAAAGGCATGTTCTTTGAAGCCGAGAGCTGACTGGCATCACTGTTTACTTGATTATGTAGAAATATTCAAAGCTCACCAAATATGCAAGCATTAAGTGGGCCCCAAGATTGTCTTTGGCAGAACCCCAGGAAATCCTCATGATATCGTGTATAAATAAGACATTATATGTACACTGCTAACAATACTTTGAAGAGGACAAAATTTTACACTACCATGCTTTTCTCAAGTTGGTGGCATCACCACCATAGACAAAATCCAGTAACAGTATCCCACAGGCTCCCCATTTTGTACGGAGAACTAGATTATAATTTACAGCAGATAACTTAATTCATCTTTTCTTCAGCCATTAATGAACAGACTATCAATACATTACGATTTTCAGAATTCTTTCTCTTACTGGAAATCACTTTCCTCCACCTTGTCAACAGTCACACAAATCTGAGATGGCATACACATTTCATAATTTCTCATTCCTCTGCATTATGACCATCCTTCTTATAATTCCCCATTTTCAAGTTTTAGAACTGTCTGACATTCAGATTGGCAAGATAGACTGCATGTTTGGCACAAAGTGAATAATAAAAATAATTGACAAAAATTAATTAGTATCTAGGTAACAGCTCACTTTTTTTATCCCAACCATGAGTAGTCTAACTTCAATCATTGCAAAATGCAGTCTCAATACTTAGAAATCTAAAACAGAACAGTAACAGTGGTATTACTTCATTCTAGAAATTAGAACAACATGCACATTTTAATGATCTGCTACAAATGTTGATTTAAAATCACTTTGGAAGCATACAGGCAGCTACTAAGATTTCAGATCTAAAGTGCTGGTTATAATTTGCAGCACTTGTATCACTACACAGCCCAAAGAGCTTGGTGGCTACTTTCTAAAACAAAGTGAAGAACACAAGAGTTCTTAAAAATGCCACATGGACCTCTAACATACAGAATGCTAGACTTTTTTGGCATGCACAGTGTAGTATCATTATGAAATCCGAGCAATGTGCATGTGTTTGTATCTGCATTTTTCTCTCTTTGCTGTTGACACCCTGTCCTTTCCAACCACAGAAAATACATTTCAAAAGTGGTACTATTCCACTGATTCAACTGACCACGTGTTTGAAGAAAAATGTTTACAAGTAGATTTTTTTTCCATTCTCACATTTGCTGTAAGAAAGCTTACATTGCAGGAAAATCTTAGTGTAATGTTCAGCCTCCAGTGGAAACCACTACCATTCAAGCATAAGTGATTGATATTCTTCATATGAAAGAGTACAAAACACAAAATACGTTATATAATGGCTTCAGAGCATGGAAAATAGATTGCCTTCCACAATGTTAATGATACATAGGAATTTTGGATGGATTTGTACTTCCAGTCTCCTAAGTAAACAGTGTTGATAATTCTACACCAAACTAACAGAACACGAGAAAGTCAATTGTATCATAGGCTGTGTCAAAAGAAATATGGGCAGCAGGTCAAGGGAAGTGATTTTGCCCATCTACTCTGCTAAGACCTCACTTAGAGTACCACATCCAGCTCCAGGGTCCGTAGTACAAGACAGACATGGACTTAGTAGAGTAGGTTCAGAGGAGGGCCACGAAAATGATTAGAGGGCTGGAACACCTCTCCTGTGAAGACAAGCTGAGAGAGTTGGGATTGTTCATCCTGGAGAAGGCTCCAAGCAGACCTTATAGCAGCCTTTCAATAGTTTAAAGGGAGTTTATGAGAAAGATGGAGAGTTTTTTACCAAGGCCTGTAGTGACAGGACAAGAGACAGTGGTTTTAAACTGAAAGAATGTAGATTTAGATTGGATATAAGGAAGAAATTCTTTACGATGAAGACAATGAGACACTGGAACAGGTTGATCAGAGAAGCTGTGGATGTCCCATCACTAGGGATAAAGCATTCAAGGTCAAGTTGAAGCGGGCTTTGAGTACTTCATCTACTGAAAGGTTTCCCTGTCCACGGCAGAGATGGTGGACTAAACGACCTTTAAAGATCCCTTCCACCCCAAACCATTCTATGAAATATCAACTTTATCTATAGTTTCAAATATTTTTTGCATCCAATTGCAGCATCATCTTACCTCAATCTTATCTTTTAGCAGACACCTTAACCAATGCTTTTATTTAAAGCTACCATACCAACAGCAAAAATTAAACTTTAAATTTATGTTTGTGCTCTCTCCTCAAATCAGCCCGTTACCATAACTGAATGTTTTGAATGTTAACAGAAGCAATAACATCTGCAGAATATCATTAGCACAAAACACTTCACCATGTATTTTACTTACTCTTTCTCATTCTGTATGTTCATACAAAAGGCCCAGATGCAAAATCATGGAAGATACTTTTTTTCTAGCAGTAGGATTTGGCTTTTTGACAGATTATACAAATAGGCTTTTTGGCAGCTTTAGAGATGCCCTTAGGTCAGTCACTTGGTTAGACAGCTGATGGCCTGTCTGATTTTTCCTGTCTGCCATTTTCTTATGATTTATCTTCAGTTAGTTGTAAAATAAATCCAAACAGATCATTACCTCACACCTACAAGACCTCTGCTTAACCACATGTGCCGAGCATACCTTTCAAAGAAATTTTTGATGGGTAACAAGAAGAATCTGAAAAGACACGCTGAAAGACAATATCTGAATAAGTTCTGAAATACTACACCCTTTTTAGTTAAAACTATCATTGGTATAACAAAAGAATACAATAAGAAATTAAGAGGCTCTTGAATTTTAATTCTGATATTATCAGAAGGTATCAGATATGTCACCTACATTTTAATTTTATTCCCATCTACCTATTAGATGGAGATAATACTTCCCTTACTTTACAGAAGGATTATTAATATAAATCAACCAAGAGTTGTACAAAGCCATAAAAATAAAAGGAAATTGCCAAGCATGTATTAACATTGTTATCAGCCCTGGCTCTAAATCTATAAAGTCAAATAAAGTCCATAAAATGCAAACTTAACTTGACTAAGAAGTGAGGGCAGCAGTTCAGTGTAAAGTGTACATGAGTAAAAATCCTCAAAGGAACTGTGTAAGTGAAACATTGCTTTCAAATTTACCATGCACCTTAAAAGGTCACAAATACTTTTGAATCCAGGGAGGACTGACAAAGAATAGGAAATAAGCATTCAGGAGTTTTATTAGTTTAGCTAGAGGGTTTTTTTTTCTTAAACACATCAATTTATCAGATACAAGATTTGTTATGAATTTGAAATTCAAGTTAGCATATGGTCGATTGAAATTCTGAAGCAGGGAGGAATAAGATCAACGGTTCAGCATTTTTCAAAGGAAAAAAAGATGAAAAAAAACTCAGTTTCTCACGAGTTGTCAAAAAAATCTTAATTCCCTGAAAGCTACTTAGGGCTTTATTGAAATAATTTTTTTAAAAATCCTCATTCTTCTATTACTACACGAGTTATTTAAATGTGAAATGTACGATTTCTAAATCAATCACAAGAGGGAATATAATGATTTTACCTTATGTTTGTAAAATGGGACTAGTTATGTTTCTGTTGACTGTAAAGGAAGTGGTATTCTGAAAAACAGGATATTAAGGATTAAGAAAATATGCTTCTAATCTAATTGTACCATAAAGTGATCAAGTATGTTAAAAAAAATGGCCTGAAATAAAAGAGAAACAATGTGATTATCTAATAATCTTTCCACCCTTAACAGGCAGGAAAAAAACAGGTGTATATTTTAGAACTACTACAACAGGTTACCTGTTAAGTTTACAGCAAGAAAATAGATCATTCTTTATCTCTACATTCATTTAGAGTTAAGAACATACCTCATAAAAGCACTGTTCTCAACAGCATTTCTAATCCAAAAATGAAGTGTATCCACGCAAAAAAGAGAATATCAATTTTTATTTTAAACAGAGAAGTATTAACATTGGGGAAAATTCTCATGCAAAGGTTCATCTAGTATAAGCTAATGCATTAAAGATTTAATGTGAACAACAGCGTCTTCAGTTGCCGATGTTTTCTTTCATACTGATTGGTTTAGTAAATCCTGGCATAGACTTCATTCCTCTAAAATATTTTTCAGATAGAATCTGACAACTAAAGAAACTTTCTAATTATATTGAAGCCAAAACTGTATTTTTCTGTGTTCAAATGTTCCAAGCAGGTCAAGTACTGCAGACCACACAGTAAAACTTGAAGAAAATCTTCCTTGAAATAGTAGTGCCTAACTGAAATATGCAGGTGTCTTTCCATTTTCCGAGACATGCCTTGGGAGCCAGACACAGATGCTAGGGCAGGATGAGTATTCCTTTATTCCTTTAAAGCAGAGGATTATCCATATAGAATTATTTATATTTCAAATTGCTAAAATATTGCTACAAGAAGTAATTAAAAATGCAATATATTACTTTTAGTTCCCAGGGTATCATTTCTAGATATATTTTGGAAACCTGAAAAAATAAATGCCATTAGACAGCACACACTATCCTCAACAGCCCTGGAGAAGAGACAATTAAAATCAACTTTGCGGGTCACGGTTAGCAAATACAGGCAATTCTGGCTGGGTTAAGTTAGAGGTGAAGCCATGAAGTGTAACTGAAATGCTCTAATTCCTAAAACATGAACTACCTTTTATGTACCTAATGTGGTAAGCACAAGGTCTGTGTGTTTTCTAGGTTTCTTTATTTTAAAAAATATATATATACTATGCATCTATGTGCTTTTAATGGGGGAGCACTAATAATATAATCTATATCTTGCAATTCTCATATATACTATTCCTATTGTATCATTTCTGCAGTAACTGCACCCCTATCAGATGCACTTGGAAGTACTATCTTCCTTTTTGTTGTTTTTGGTTTTGTTCTTGATGATGTTATTCTTGTCGTTGCTGTTATTTGCACGTTCAGTCTTCCTCTACATCCTTAACTTGATAAAATAGTCTGACTATTAGGAAAGTCTAAAATAATAATATGATAAAATCTCCAAAATGTATTTTGATAAGAACAGTATATTTTTGCCAAGAGTCAAACTTTATTTTCAGTAACCTTGTAGTTTCAAATGTAGCTCCTTTGAGGATGTTTGAATTTTCTACTGAATTATATTAAGAAAATACTACCAAATAAAATAAATCTGATAATAAGTATATATCCTGAATATTTATGTTTAGACATGGAATACTCCCATTTAGCTCTAGAAATTAATATAAAGCTAATGCAGCAGAGATTTGAATTTGCAGTTCAGAAGCTGCTGACACCAGGCATTAGATCATAAGTAGGTCAGAATAAACACTTAACATTCAAATTTAAATATAATATTGTGTAATACAAGATCTATAGAGTCATAATGTCTGAATATATTAGGTATGATGATAATACTTCTATTGATTTCAGTCTGTTAAAATAATGAAACTGGATTACACAAATCAATTCTTGGAATACAACACAAAAGCCTAAATTATTTTCTTTACACTTTCAAAACAGGCTTTTCAAGTGAGATTGACCATAACTATTTTAGACAGTAACTAAGAACAAGTGTTAATTTTCTCAACTTCACCTAAAAAAAAAAGCTTGTACTAGTCTTTCTGTTACCTTACAGTTGTCAAGCTTAACAGTCTTTTAACCATCTTACAAACAGCCTTCTTTCTCCACATGATCAATTATTTAAGACTCTCGCTTTTACATCATTACATCTGCAAGGATAGGTGGTGTTTCAATAGGAGAATCTACCATTAAAGACAATTAGAGAATGGTCCGTTACCTCTCACGGAAGGCGGACGCTCACAAAATGCTGTAAAACAATCAAGAACATAGAGTTTCTGGTAATGTCTTCACAGTTATATGTAACTAAATATTTCATAACTTCTCAAAGTCTAACAAAAGATAAGGCATTGGCTTTTCAGGCTGTCAGGGATGGTGGTTTTATTATCAGACAAAGTGCTCTTCTGTATATTTTAAATTTTTTTCTACTCCAGCTGGCAATCAGACTATAGTCTTGAAATTACACTGCTGTAAGAACATTAAAAAGATTACGTTTGTCCAGTATCATTGTTACAGTCACTAAAAAATAAAAAATATGGCATTTTTTAGAACGTATGTTACAAAACTAGTCATGATCCAGATCACAGAATGTAATCAAATCTGCAAAGCACAAGGCATCTATTCAAGCCTGAAGTGTGAAGCAAAGAGGAATCTGCATTGTGACTGCAATAAAAACTGTAAATCAGTTCTTTTAAAAACAGAAGACAACAGTCTGTGCTAAGGGCTGCAGGCACCACATCCTAACGGGGTGTGCAGAATACTACAGATTTCCATCCTGGCATAGGAAGTTAAAGATCTGCGATGGAGATTCACACTCCACTGTTGTTACCAGGAGGTAATTATACAACAGTATTTCTAATGATGGAGTCCCAAAGCAATGCTTCTCCTCTTCCCAGTGGAAAAGATCTTTTGAAGCAAAGAGTGGCTGTGGGATTCAAGAGGAGGGAAAACACATACCATAAAATATAATTAAAAATTGTGGAGGCTGCCTATGACAAGAATAACCATAAAAAACAGATACAAACCAGCTGGCTGTTAACAACTCCTGAGTTATAAAAATCTTAAACCTGCTGTAAAGCACTCAATTCGATTTACATAACCACAGAGCTGACATTCCTTTTAGGCTCCTCTGCTGGGGATTATTTTGACATGTTTTAAGGCAGCATAAAAAGCAACTGTGAAAGGAAGACATGTATCATCTTACATAAAAATTCATTCTCGCCTTAAGATTTGACTTACACGCTTTAATCCCAGCATCTTTACTGAACCTGGAAAATATCTTCAATGGCTACTGGTGATTCAATTTTATAACGTTATCCCTTTGGTACTCGTATTTTTGATAAAGTTGATAGTGTGTGTGTATACACACAAACAAACAGAAGAAAAATCTATACCATCACAGAAGCTTAAGTTTCAATATTGCAGCACAAAATACCAGCTCTACGCCACTAGAACCCACTACAAAGTGCAGCATATCTAGTCTTAGATAAATTGCATTGCTTAAGATTGTGATCGGCCTTTGCTAAACAAGGAAAGCATTTCATAGGAATGTAATGATGCAGACAGTGTTTTACATGACTAATACAGCTTGCTGTAGGGAATTAAAATAAACAAAATAAAATAAAATCAATCTTACATTGAGTGAAGTTTTGATGTATATGTGCTGGCAGCTTACATTGCCCAGAGCACAGAATGAGTTTTGCCATTTGATAATTTGCTTGATTCACTGTGCTGCCTCATGCAGGGCATTTTATGCCTGATTTATGTTTAATCGAGTCACCTGCTTAATGTTAAGGAGGGTCACAGTTAGATAGAAGGGTTACGACCATATAGGGCTTTCAACATCTCCCAGTTTGACATAAGAAATGGGTGTAAGTGCTAGAGGTCAACCTTTTTCTTTTATTTTTATTTAATGTTCTCTATGGAATATTGCATAAAACATTAATGCACCACAAACCCCATTTGATTCCCTTTTGAAACACAGTAGGCAAATATGGGTTAGGAGACTCAAAACACTGACAAAATAAAAGAAATCTGTAGTGCAGGAAGTGGTTATCTATATGTGATTTTTTTTAAAGGATTACAAGGTACAAACTTACTTACACAAAAATTAACATAAGTCTTCGCTCTAACAGATGTGCAATCAAATTTAGTCTGATGTCGATGGGAAAAAAAATATAAAACCAAAAGGACAATAAACTTTTAATATAATTACGCTGTCAGTATTTACTATTCAGACTGAGCATTCATCCTTTTAAACATATATAATGGAACATTAGGATTATCAACAATTTCTTTGCAATAGTGATATGAAGAATTACATCAATAGTTAATAAATAAAACTAGGCATGGACAACTATTACACACTGGAGAGGTCAGACACATCTGATCTATATAAGTATTCCTGATAAACTCAGTGTTTCAACTTGCTGAAAATTACTGCAGGATGCAAGTATTTTGAGATTAAAGTCCTCCCATATAGGACTGAAAAAAAAAATGTTGTGCCAAATCAGATCTTTAAAGATGCATTTTTAAGAAGTTAGCAGGAAAAGATAGAATTCAGCAATGACCTGCTTGGATAACTGCCCATCCAAGTTCACTCAATGCTGATTCCAATTTTAAAAATAAAGTCATTGGAGATTTTGCTATCTGGGGGATAATGTATGGGGTTTTTTAGAGGAAATGATGCAGATATTTGTATCATTGCAAATAAAAGTTATAAAAGAATCTGGCATTGTAGCTTTAGCAAATTACAGGGAGCAGGATGACAGCAGCAAGCCTACTTCAGAAAACTCAAAAAAATAATATTAGTTCATTGGAATACCCTAAGTAAGCAAAATATTTACACTGATTTATCCTTGTTTATAGCACGAAAGGACTGTTTTTATGCTAAAATTAAAACTACTGATCCTACTGGAGTTAACATCAAGAATTACCATACCTTTGGTTGTTTAAATAGCATATGGATTTATTATCACAGGAAAAGAATTATCAGTCTTTTAAGTGCACAAAAATATGTACGTATTGTCACGAATTCAACTACCAGAACCCAGTAAGAGACGCAATTCACAGTGAATCCAGAGGGATATCAGAAGTTTCAATCCTTGACTAAAATGTGATTTGATTGCCTGCTAAATTGCATGTGTGATATATAACATTTTGTTCAAATGATAAAATACAAATTCTCTTATTTCTTTTTATTACTATGCCCAGAACATACTAAGCTTCTTCAAATACTTTAAAACATATCAATCATTTGCTAAGATTCCTCTAATGGACAATGTGTAGACACAGTTTTGCACCTACACCTTTACAATTACTTACTTATGTTGACAGCTTCAGTCATCTAATTTAACACTAACCTTCTAAAATTTAAGCATTCAGTCCAAACCCTTCATCTAAGTAGCTAGAGCCAATGAAGAGACATGGGCATCTCCAGAGGGTGATTCATGTGGCATATCTTATACTGAGTTGTATCACTCCCTACTACTAAGTCTGCTACTTTCCACTGGCTGTGAAAGGAGATGGCTTACTAAGATGTCAACATCTTAGCCTCAGAAGATCATGGAAGAGATCCTCCTAGAAGCTATGCTAAAGCACATGGAGGACACAGACGTAATTAGTGGCAGCCAGCACAACTTCACCAAGGGCAAGTCCTATACGACCAACCTAGTGGCTTTCTATGATGCAGTAACCACAGCTGCGGACACAGGAAAACCAGCAGATGTGATCTATCTGGACTTCTGTAAAGCCTTTGACATGGACCCCCACAACATCCTTCTCCCTAAACTGGAGAGATATTTATTTGATGGATGGACTGTTCGGTGGATAAGAAATCAGTTGGATGGTCATATTCAGAGAGCAGTGGTCAAAGGCTCAGTGTCCAGATGGAGATCTGTGACGAGTGGTGTCCCTCAAGGTTCCATACTGGGACCAGTGCTGTTTGATGTCTTCATCAATGATACAGACAGTAAGATTTAAGTGCACCCTCAGCAACTTTGCAGATGACACTAAGCAGAGTGGTGCAGTTGCCACACCAAAAGGATGGGATGTCATCCAGAGGGACCTAGACAGGCTGGAGAAGTGGACCTGTGAGAACCTCATGAGATTCAACAAGGCCAACTGCAAGGTCCTACACTTGGGTTGGGGCAATCCACAGGTTCACTACAGGATGTGGGATCATGTAATGGAGAGCAACTCTGTACAGAAGGACTTAAGGGTGCTTATTAATGAGAAGCTAGACATAAGCCGACAATGTGTGCTCGCAGCCCAGAATGCCAACTATATCCTGGGCTGCATCAAATGAAGCATGGCCAGCAGCTCAAGAGAGGTGATTCTGCCCTTCTATTCAACTCTTGTGAGACTCCACCTGAAGAACTGTGTCCAGTTCTGCAATCTTCAACATAAGAAAGATATGGAGCTGTTGGAATGGATCCAGAGGACGGCTACAAAGATGATCAGAAGGCTGAAGCATCTCCCAAATGAGGACAGGCTCACGTTCAGACTCAAGAAGAGATGGCTCTGAGGAGACCTTATAGACAACTTCCAGGACCTGAAGCGGGCCTACAAGAAAGCTGGGGAGAGACTTTTTCAAACGCTTGTAGTGACAGGATTAGGGACAATGGCTATAAATTGGAGAGGCAAAGACTTAGACTAGACATCAGGAGGAAATGCTTCACAATGAGGGTGATGAAGCACTGGAACAGGTTGCCTGGGGAAGTTTTGGATGCCCCATCTCTGGAAGTGTTCAAGGACAGATTGAATGGGGCCTTGAGCTGCCTGATCTAGTAGGACACTTCTGTGCCCATGGCAGGGGGGTTGGAATCAGAAGATCTTTAAGGACCCTTCCAACTCAAACTATTCTATGATTCTGTGATCTACATTTCAGACATATTAACTTTTGGCAGATGAATCTCCTTGATAGCTAACTTATTAGATGGTTAAAGCTAGGGAAAATGAGTTGCTTTCCTCAGTCAGTGGAAATATAGTGAAGCTACTTACCCGTATGCTTGCCACTTCTATTGAAATTTAATGAATTTGCTGCTTTGAAATTCTGTTTCTGGGTATATTTTTCCTTTAAAATTAGTTTTATGCTCATGAAGAACTACTACAACATTGTCTCAACATCCCTTGTACCTACTTGATTAAAAAAATCCATTTTATGAAAGTTTAAAACATTTTAGACATTAAAATTTCAGAAAAAAAATGTAGGTCATAAAATGATACATGCTTTATCTGGATTCTTTTTTTCCTTCTTTCTTTCAAGGTCGCTATTTCTGCATTAAAAAAAAGAAAAAATTAAAAATAGATCCTGATAGAGAAGACAAAAATTCACTTTGAATTCTACTAGTTCTCTTACATTTTATCAGGTTCTGTCAAATATTTTGCCAGTTTTATTTTTGTCCCTTGTTCCACATCCTATTAAAATGAATTAGGAAGGCAAACTGATTTTGCAATATAAACACTTGTCTTTTAATAAAAAACTAGATTAATATCAAAGTACATATTGCTAAAGAATGCAAAGCATCTACTGGATTGAGTCCTTCTCAGCCCATTTACTGATAAAATCTGTACCACATCAGCAGTAACAGTGTTATCAGTAGGAACTCTACAGAACAAGACATTCAGTGTTGGTCCCAAAAGTAGAGTAGGACATCAGCAAGTGTCCAGTAGCACAAAATCCAGCATATCACTCACTGTTCATGCCTTTTATTGGTGTAAAGCCTGAAAATATAAATTCACCAGAGCATACAGAGAATCTCAAACACACTCAGAAATATGTAGTTCTGTTCACTTGAATAAACTTAAAGGGAGATACTCAGCAATGATTATAGGCCTATTTATTTCATTTAGTGGAGCATACTATTGAGGTATCTGAATTAGTATGTTCACAGGGTACATGCACCACATAGAGGTAGTATTTGAGGAATGGACGCTCTTTTATCATATTGTACTACTGATACACCCAGGCTGACAATGAGTAATCTCTTTTGTATTGTAAATATGCTCTTAATTCCACATTCTTGAAGGCAGTGGCAGACAAAAGAGAAAGAAGTATCTGAAATGATTTCCAACTCTGAAAAGAACCTATGAAAATCTACCAGCTTACCCTCTGGTTCTGTTTTTTAGGACAGGCTGAAACTGCTCTAATACAGAAAGCCTTGTTCTCAGTGGCACACATGCACATGTGCTCTCTACATGAAGTGTTCTTACATAGCATATTTCACATGAAAAAGGTACATGGTAACAGCCAAATGTGAAGAGAAGAGTGGAACCTTGAAAGTCTAAGCATCAAATAGATGCCTACTGTGCATGATGGTAAGAATTATGTAACTACAGCTTTGTAAGATGGACAGGAAACTTATATTAAGAATAAAAGAGATGTGGGGGTTTTGGTTTTTTTCTAAAGGCTAACTTTTCATCATAATTACAATTTTAAAAGAACTGGGAAAATTCCCTTTCTAGATGATCTTTAATGGAATAAGCTCTGTGAGCAGACCTTTTTGACTCTGTACACCACAAATAATAGTTTTATCCTACATTATCATTGTAACTCTTCATTAAGTAGGCGTTTTTTCAACACTTTGTGATTGTGAATACATGCAATGATAGCATGAGATGTATTCCTCTCCTTTCCTCACTCCTCTCCTCCACATTATAGACTTAAAAGCAAAACTACTGAGTGAAATTAAATAAAGCACCTTTGCTTTAATTTGGTTTTGTGTGTCTACATCTGATGAAAAAAACCACAGTGTAAAGTAGAAAGGAATTTAAAAGGGAAAGAACTCAGAGAAATCTCAAAATCACTCGGTTCTGAAAAACAGGAGGAAGACTTCTGTATATATTCTGTTTAAAACACAGAGAAGGGGACAAAATCTACTGGCCTAATCAAAATTATTCAAAGAAATTACGAAGCATCGTAACACAAACCATGATATCAATACCTGCCTCCCCCCCAAAAAAAATTTTTATTAGGATATAATCAACTTCAAAATCTTTCACATCCCTGAAACAGTTGTTGAGATCTAGAACACAGAGTCATTATGTAAACTGAAGTGATGTTTGAATACAGAGATAAAGTCAGGGCAGCAGAAATCATATCAAAGCAACAAACAAAAAGTGCAATAATTATAATGTAAACTCTGACAGAAAGAATCACTTTTAAGTAACCATAGGAACCTTACTATACAAAAAGTGAGGTGGAGCTAAGCAATGCATTTAGAGACAGTCTTCTATTGGGAGCAGGCCACAGATGGATCTGTGTTAAGTGAACAAATACAATTAAATCATGAATAATTCTAAAAGAAGCAATGAAGCAGATTCAAATACAACTCCAAAAGACAGTGTTATCTCAGAGGTTAAATAAACAGTTCTGAATTATACAGCATAACAACAACAACAAAAAAGAAACCAAAAAAACCACATCACAGGTTTTTTACACAAAGAGAAAAAAAGCATCTTCCAAGGGTAGATCAAATACAGTTTTTGTGGTTACACTGAATTAAAACAGTTTAAGGTGTGGGATAGAAATTAAGTTAAATCTACTGCAAATAATCTTCACCCAATTATATATATATACACACACAGAGTTCGAAAATTAAATAAAAATTCTGTAAAAGTACATAATAATTTTTAATGCAAAATCCTGGTATCCTTTTTAACTTTTAAAGTACCATTCCACTTTAGAAGTGGAAAGTTCTGTGAAACTCCCACCTAGTCAGTGAGGCAGGACTAGGGAATTAAATATTTGGAATGAATAGTAAGGGAATACATCCCAGGGAAAAGCTTGTAAGGATTTGCTGTTAGTCTTCATTTATTGCTAACTGCTCAAAAAAATATTTATATCCATTATTAAAGATCTAACAAAATAAATCTGAACATCACATAAAGTAGATTTGAGAAAGGAGTGGGGGAAAAGGAAGATAAATTAAAATACTCCTACTACAGTTCTGTGAGTTTATCAAGCAGCGTTAATAAAGTTCAAAATTCATGCCAAGGCTAAATCTGTGTAAATCTGGAACCAGTGAAATTTCCAGGGCTCATTAAAGAGAATGTCTCAAATTAGGATGAATAAATGACATATTCTAGCCCTTCTATCAGTTTTCAGGGGAGAGGGAGAACTAGTTGAAAATAAGAAGTTACAAAGGTGAGATCCCAAACCACCTGTAGGAAATTCTAAAATACGTACTTACATAGGATAAAAGTAAATATTTGCTCAGAGTACGTGACTTGGAATTCAAGATGTTTTGAGATGATATAGTATCTCAATACCAAACTTAATACTTGGACTGATATCAGCATAAGCGGAGATTGAAACAAACAAATATATGAATAAATAATCAAAACACAAACAAGACATATCATAAAACACTACAGTAATAAAAAAAAAACCTCTAACAACACTATAAATACCAAAACCAACAATTATAAAGAAATTTTAAAGCAAATATATTTCTTAAAAAGTAC